>APFE031512319.1:26478-40727 GCA_000404065.3 Pinus taeda | reverse complement strand
CTCCATATATATATATATATATATATATTTGTTAATACCGCCGGTAGGTCCGTAATAATAGGTTTTCCTTTGAAAACTGGGACTTCAATGTCTTTCGAAAAACAAAGGAATATATGGGGAAAACCATGTCTAGCCATAAGGCCGGACTTGAAATGCTATATGCTCCAGTTCATAATAATTGGTGGGTCCACCACATCGCCGCGCACATTGTGTATAAGGCCCAGGCTCTGCCGATATGCAATATGGCCCCTGAACCGACATATGTATGAAGTATGGTTAAAGTGTCGTCGGGTCCGAAGCATAGTGGTGCACCTTATATGTATAAGCCTTAGACCTAGGACGATTGTGATATGCAATGGGGTTTTGGACCCAATATATATGTATATTGTGGTTTATAATGTCGTCGGGTCCGGTGCCTTATGGCATGCATTGTGTGCCTAGATTGAGTGTGATAAGCGAAAGAGGGATGGTTTATGCATGTTTGTGAAGTATTTCATTGCAAAGAGTTAAAATGGAAATGAGGCGCGATAGAAGGTTTTGTGTTTTAAGTACAAATGACTATAGTGGGGGTGGGAGTGATTATGCATGTGGGAATAAATATACTATGGATGCTTATGAGGATTTGAGAAGTCCTGATGAAGGGAATGAATGCGAGGCTAGGCTAGTTCATGCATGAACCATGCAGCAAAGAGTTATTCAATGGCTTAGCCATTAGGCATTGAAAACTTGACTCGGAAAAGAGTTAACATCCATGTGATAAAACAGATCATTCCGAAAGATGAAAGATCAAAATTCAAGGGGGCCCATTGAAAATTTGCTATTAGAGCATGTTTTAATAGGGTGGTAGTTGTGGCCACAAAAAGGTGGTAATGAGAAATGTTTAATTGAGGTCAACTAAGGTTTAAAATGAGTTTGTGGTGGAGGTGAATGGTATGGATAACATTAATATTGGTATTGAGGATAGTGAGAAAAGTATTGGGGATATGGTGAATTTCTTCCATAAGGCCTTTGCCAACATTGTTCCCAAGATTGATTTTGAGGTTGGGATTGAGATGGGCAAGGTTTCCAAGGAAAGGATGTGCTCCAATTACATCAAGATTGTTGTGCATATGCTTGAAATTGTGAACTATGATCTTGCATCATACTGATTTGACAAGGTTGCCAAGGCCTTCTTGGAGCTACGTAATAGAGATGCTATGTTGCTTGATTTTCTCCATTATCATTTTGGTAAACTGTCTTCAACCATGTTAATGATGTGAATTCCTTAGTAGCATGTGATTCTGCACATATGACACAAATTTCAATCTTATCAATTGGACATTCAAGCAAAGCATGTTTCTTTCTACATTTAGGGAAAATTATAGACAAAGAAACATTCTCAGTTTTTTTCTTATTTTATATTCTTAGCATATCAGTTTGTTCACTTAAATTACCAAGAATATCTATTTTAAAATTATCAAGCAAATTTCTAAGTTCAGCTCAGCTTACCGACTTTGATTCTAACATACTTATTGAATCTCGAGGGGATCTACCATACTTTGCTTTTCCTCTTGATATGTGCTTATATAGTTCACAAATCTTTTCAGATGATAATAGAGAAACATCTCCTTTTCCCATTAGATTAATAATATCGACCCATTCGTATCTAATTTCTATAAGTAAGAGGGTTTTTAATGTATCAAATCCTGAATTATATAATTTTTCCCTCTTAACATTAGACATAAATCTCTCCACCAGATCCTCAAGGCTCTCATCTTCTTTTTGATTCATTTTAAAGATTTTCTCTTTAATATCATGATGTATACAATAGTCTTTATATTTTTCTAGAAATATTATATTCATATCATCCCATGATCTTATTGAATTAGACCCTAAACACATAAACAATTTAAGAGCTCTATTCTTTAATGTAACCGAAAAAAAAATTTCAATTTTTGAGCATCTAATAAGTAATTATAAAAATCTACAAAGTATTTCAAATTCAAAAAGAAATATTTTCGGGTCTACTGATCTCATACCATGGAAGTTGGGAAGTAAAGATGGGGAGATGTTTTTCATTTTAATATTTATTTCAGTATCTTGAATGGGAAATAAAAAAGGATCTCCTTCATTGTCTTCATTTCCATCCATTTCTTCTACCTCCTCTGCCACCTCTTCCACCTCCAAGAGGTAGTCATATTCGACCTACAAAAGTAGGAATTTATTATGTGGTTCTTATTACACCATGTGATCTAGTGGGAGTGGTAGGTGATTTTGTAATTGATTTGTTTTTTTTTTTCGAAGTTTTTCCTACAATGAATCTACTTCTATAATGGACTCTAAAATGAATGAAATTAAACTTATGCAACAAAAAATGAATGCAACTAAGAATGAGATGTAATTCATCAACCAAGGTTAAGAGAGACCTTACAATGGTGATGTGCATGTTATTACTTCTCTTCTTACTGTCTCTCTTTTCCAAAGTTGCATAAATTAAAAAATAATCTAAATTGAAAAATAAATCCAATGTATACTTCCCTGACAACGACACCAAAATGTTGGGTAATTTATTTGTGCTTTAAATTACCTTACATTATGTTGTCAATATGATATCATAAACTTGTGAAGTATATGACAGAGTATTGCTACGAGTTTAATTTTCAATTCTAAAATAGATAAATTGCAATGAAATAAATTTCTACTATATAAAAAAATTAAATGACATGAAATGAAATATTAATCTAGAAAAATATTTAAGAATTAATCTAGGAAAGTTGTAACACCCTCCTTCCACATCTATCCAAGTAGTTGGCCAACCATGGTAAACATGTGACGAGGAGTTATTATGATATGATTCTACTCCCTATGTGTTAGTTAAGGAATTGTCATTGGTGGAACACATCACAATGACCTTCCACATTAGCAACAAAACTCCCAAGAGCCATCCCGACCACTTAGGTAACCAGTATTTGAGACCAATGGAAGTTTTAGTGCATCAAATCCCTGGACGCTCCCTTGATATGGACAAGGGTGCATCTGGGAGGATCTGGATGCTGCCATAACAATGGCAAGGGAGGTTTCGGGGACCTTTTTTCCCAATGATGTGCCTACATCTCCGAGATTTGTGCCACTTTTTTAGGCCCAGAGCCCAAGTCACCGCCTAGAACTCAATGATACCTTCAGGAATGAAACTTCACAGTCAAACAAAGATACATTTGCAAAAACATCAACAAGGACTAGACTGGACCCCTACTAGCCATGACAAACATTTCTTCAAACATGTCACAAATATGAAATCTACCGATCTTAACAACAGAACTGAGCATATGGGTCTCATACTTATCTGAGAATCGATAAGAATAATTGATGCCTCAACACATTAGATGAAATTTCATCTATTAGGCCATAGATACATTGTTCAGTCATTTACAAATCAAAACATGATGAGATCCATACATCATCACTATCAAAAGACATGCTCATAACCAACATATAAACAACAACATAACAATGATAAAATAACCATCAAGATTACATAATAAAAAGTACACTTACCCATTAATTACAAGAGGAAACGAGCTCTTATTAACATATGCAAAATGCGACCAGGTCTAGACTTCCACGTACCACTTGACCATAGACACGGCTGAGCCAAATCTCTCTTCATCTAGTCAGTCCCGTGCCATATTCCAAGCATGAATGTGAGATATCATGAAACAAATCCATCAAAATTGAACTAGGGCTTCCAGAGGCCAAACCACCTCAACCCTTAGCCAATGATTCCATGCCACGGTTAGACATCACTAACCATCACTAGATTGGTCTCTACCCAAGTTGTCTAGTTCTCCAAAGCCTTTTTTCCAACTTGGCTTCGAGGAATATTAACGCAACCCACAGTTGTCGCTGAATTCCAGAGAGTTTGTCCAACCAAGGATTCTAGGAGTAGTATCTCAAATCACAACCGCCACCAAGCTTCCAGAATATTTTTCCAACCAAGTCTTCCAGAACTAGTAACTCAACTCATTAAGGGCTTCCAGAGCATTTTCTAACCAAGGCTTCCAGGACTAGTAACTCAAACCAAGCTGTTACAGGGCTTCGAGAGAGTTTGTCTAACCAAGGCTTCTAGGAGTAGTAACTCAACCCAAGCTGTTATAGGGCTTCCAAAGTGTTTTTCCAACCATGGCTCCAGGAAGTAATAACTCAACCCAGAGCCAAAGGAACATCAGAACCAATCAGAAAACAAAAGTAAAACCCACAACGCCATGGTTGTCTAGGAAATGACAAGTGTAGGAAAAACCACTGTCAATGCAAGAAATCCTCCATGCCAATGACATAACATAACCAAAAAACCACATGCATGTACATTTCTTTCCAATAATAGAAAGGAAATCATACATGCAACTCGATACTTGCAAGCAAAACCCACTGTAGCTGTTGATCTCGATGTCCTCTTGCGCTTTACTGCTTTTTCATTTCCTTCTTGATCCAAATTCCAAGTATGTCACACTCCTCCAAGAGTGCTCCACGAAAACACTAAGTGTCGAAGAGTATGAGAGAGAGAGATAATGGAAGAGATCTCCACCAAAAACTATGAAGAAAATCTTACCAACTGATCCTCATAAGCCTTTTTATCAATGAGGCCTCTATGTTCTTCAATTTCCATTTTTTTCTTTCAATTTCCTCCTCGCATGCAACCTGTGACCTTTCACCTTCCTTTTCTCCTAATTTCCATTATTTTCATAAATAAAATTCCAATAAATGCCTCATGCCTTTGCAAAGCCTTTTCCATTGCCTTTGCCAATTTCCTTAGCCATAATAAACCGAAGCGAATACCCACTAGGATTTTTTTCCCACCATTCAACTTGGAATACGTGTCCCATGACCGTGGTCTTATATTTTTATATTTAAATAGTTTTTTAACCAAGGATGTTACAAAAACATTGAAAATTTAATCTAGGAAAACATTTAAACGTAATCTATGAAAGCATGGAAATCTCTAATCTATAAAAGTGAGAAAAAATAGTCGATGAAAGTTTGTAAATTTAATCTAAAAGACATTTGAAATCTATTTCTGTGAAAGAAAGAAACTCTATTCACAAATGAGAATGTTTTTATTTTTTTATTTTTTTTTGAATTTTTATATTCCTCCAACACTTGATTGCAATATGGAAAAAAATGAAGTGACAATTAGAAACTTGAAAAAAAAAATAAAAAAAATAAATAAAATCCTAAATGATCATTGAAATGTAAATTATTTCTTAATTAAAAATATTAGAGAATTGTGATGACTTAAAAAATTAGATTGATTTAGGTTCAAAATGAGTGACATCTTTCTTATTTTGATGGACAATTCAAATTATTTTTTCTATTGATATATTTGTTGGCAAAAACATGAAATCTGAAAAATTATATTTTAAAGATCATCGAATATCTCCAAAACCGTGTACTTTTTTGAAGAAATTAACCAGCTACAGCTAAATTGGCTCATTCTACACAAAACACATGTTTTAGTTTTTCAATATCTGTCTTATTTTGTCCATAAACTGCATCAGAAGTTGGATGCTCAAAAATTGTTGTTAATCCAAATCGCTATCTTTGATCAAGTGTTGAAAGCTCACAATTGCAACGTTAAACAAAATGCTACAACTGATCTGCAAAAGAAACTAAATTAAAACATAAGAAAACTAATATAAACAACATATATTAAGAAACTACATGAATTATTAAACTACATCTTCCAATAAAATAAGAATATAAAACTCTAAAATAAATAACACAAGAGCTTATCAAATCTATTTTACTCCATCATAGTTTGGAATTATGCTCCAAGGGTTCCTCCCTCTGAATGATGAAGGCACTCCTATTTATACAAAAACTAAGATAACTAATTAATAAATGTAGATCCACAAATCTGTCATATATCCATAAATATCTCCTAGATCCACAAATATCTCATGTGGTTACAATCATGTGTTAAAATCTAACAAGTAACATCTCTACATATCCTCTTACAAATATCCAAATATTTGATATGAAATATTATCAAAACTTTCATGATTTTTCTCCCTCGAATGTGCTTGAATGATTATCTGAATTAGTCCTCAAATCTTCAAGAGTTTGAAGAGGAAATTCTAGTTTGAGACTTAGTGTCCAAATATGACTTTTCTTGAATCTTCAAATATGCCTACACACATCACAAAACTCATACAACTTTTATATATAAGTTAAGACATTTTATTTATCTAATATATAACCATAACTTCACTCAAAATACTAAAATAATGCCTTGGAAAATAATAATGATAAACCCATATAGAATCATGAAATGGTCTTAGTGTAAGATTATAATATAGTGGAATATGGTTAAAAGTGAATGAAAATATGATGAAAAAGTTGACACTTTGGAGGCCCAACATTTCCCCCCAACTGAAGATGTTGCACGTCCTCATGCAACCTTGCATTGATTCTCATGAACTAAATTCACCTCATTTTATGTACCCTTTTCAAGTGAAATATTATGTTTTATCCACAAGTCGTTTTGTGACTTGAGATACTTTTCCAAGGTATGCATCTTTTGGAAAGTCTTCTTCAATTCTTTCTTTTTCTCTAGAGATTTCTATTGTGGAACCTTCTTTGAAATATATCTAAGTTGCATCTCTTGTGGTTGGTTCTTGTGTTGCAACCACAAGTATTGTGAGTGTTGGTTTTTGTGTAGAAACACTTTTGTTTTACTTTTGTTCTTGTTGCAACAAAGAATACTTAAAAATAAATTCAAAATATAGACCCATTTATATACATAGCAATTGATCTTTTCTCATAATATGAATCATTCCAACACATATTCATATTTGAATTGAAGAGAAACAATAGTCAGTTGGGCGAGACATGTTGGTCAACAATATATGAGGTTATGGAATATGGAATTAAAAGAATGGTAATGAATATCCCCCCCACCCACCCCACCCACCGCGCCGCCCCCAACTAAAGTTGATTTCTATCCTTGAAAAATGGAGAAAGAAACTTCATATGGGGAATTTTCCAAATATATATCTTTTAGCATTTAGGGAATTATTGGTTAAAGATTAGAAAACAACACAACTTCACCTACTTGAAACGATCATAAGCTATGCATTTGTGAGATCTTGGTTGTTACTGTTGATCATGGAATGTGAAGTGAAAGAATATTATATGCATCTTTTTTTCTCTTGGTTGTATGAATAAGTGATGAAATATGAAATTGGAGCCTTTGTGCCTTCTTATTAGTGAAACTAGGAATTTAACCTTGATTTATTGGAACACTGCAAAGATGTTGTTGATATCATAAACCATATAGTATTCACATATAACCTCGATTAGTACAATTAAATTTATGTGAATTGATTCAGTTGAAGTCGAACATAGAAACAATTCATTTTATTACCAGTCATTAATGTCAATCATTAACCAATGAGAGGAAACTCCCCAATAATGTAAACGGGTGTCAAGGTTCAAGAGTGCATCTTGGTAGGTATGAATAAATGTGTTGAAGTTGAGTCACCAACAAGATCTAACAATTAAGAGACATTGTTGTATTCTAATTGTTGCCAGCAAAGAGGTTTTCCATTGATGTATGCAAGCTCCAAGGCACTTAAAGTAATCTATGATCTCAGTCCTAGATAAAGTATTGAAGTCGATGGGACAAGAACTATTGGAAGGTGGGCCTTAAGGAATTGCACATCGGCCAACTCGAGCATAGAACCAAAAAAATTTGAAGAACCATAATGAAATATTGAAACCAACATGAAATTACATAACTTATTGTGAACTTTTATCGTCAATTGTCTGTTTTCCAGCAAACCTCATGTCCAATTACGCTAGTAAACTACTTTTCACAAAAAGATGTTTTTTTCCTTCTCTTCTCTTTATTTATTATTTTTTTTAATATATTTGTTTTTCTTTCTTCCATATTATTATTATTATTCTATCCTACTCTACTTTGAAAAAGTAAATCTCTTTCAAGTATAGGAATACTTCCAATGGAATCATGTGCATAACATTATGACCAATAAACTCATACACATGTTTGAAAGGTACATTTTTATATATACCAATATATGGGAGACCAACTGCCTTGATTGGGATGATGTCAGAAAATATTGAAGAATTGAGAATTGGGATTCGATAATTGTCTTGAACCAAGATTCAATGTAATCTTGTCTTCATTGACTTCTTGCTATTATTCCATCCAAGTCTTCAGAGATGTGATCCTCGTTCATAGAATCTTGTGATAGGAATGTAATAAACTCTTCAATCTCAAGTTCCAACAACCGCTCTTCATCAATGAGCATCCATGATTCTTGAACATCATGTGAATCTTCTTCTTCTGGACATTATTCTTCAATGACAACTGGAGAATCCTTTTTTTACAATACACTTTCAGATCTAAGATGAATAACATTTAGATCAAGAGGAGTTGTTTGAATATTTTATACCTCATAATTTTAAGTGGGCTGAGTTATTTTACTATTATGGATCGGAACTGGTTATGTAGGTAGTTGAGCGGGAATGGGTCTTTAGGGTGCTTACATATGTGGTAATGAGAAATTTTTAATTGAGGTCAATTGAGGTTGAAAATGAGTTTGTTGTGGAGGTGAATGGTATGGATAACATTTGGATTTGTATTGAGGATAGTGAGGAAATGATTGAGGATATGGTGGATTTCTTCCATAAGGCCCTTTCCAACCTTATTTCCAAGATTGATTTTGAGGTTGGTATTGAGATGGCCAACGTTTCTAAGGAAATGATGTGCTCCAATTACATCAAGATTTTTGTGCATAAGCTTGAAATTGTGAACTATGATTTTGGATCATACCAATTTGAAAAGGCTGCCAAGGCCTTATTGGAGCTCCATAAATATAGAGTTTCTCTGGTGCTAGATTTGCTCCATTATCATTTTGGTAAACTGTCTTCAACTGTGGTAATGATGGACATTCCTTAGTAGCATGTGATTCTGCACATATGACACAAATTTCAATCTTATAAATTGGACATTCAAGCAAAGCATGTTTCTTTCTACATTTAGGGAAAATTATAGAGAAAGAAACATTCTTAGTTTTTTTTCTTATTTTGTATTCTTCGGCTATCAATATGTTCACTTAGACTCTGATGCTGACATACTTACTGAATCTTGAGGGGATCTAACATACTTTTCTTTTCCTCTTGATATGTCCTTATATAGTTCACAAATATCTTCAAATGATACTAGAGAAACATCTCCTTTTCCCATAATATTAATAAGATCAATTCATTTGTCTCTAGTTTATCTAAGTAAGAGGGTTTTTAATGTATCAAACCCCGAATTATGCAAATTTTCCCTCTTAACATTATACATAAATCTCTCTACTAGATCCTTAAGGCTCTCATCTTCTTTTTGTTTCATTTTAAAGATTTTCTCTTTAAGATCATGATATATACAATAGTCTTTATATTTTTCTAGAAATATAATTTTCATATCAGCCCATGATCTTATTTAATTAGTCCCTAAACACATGAACCATTTAAGAGCTCTATCCTTTAATGTAGTCGGAAACAATTTCAATTTTTGAGCATCTAATAAGTAATTATAAGATCTACAAAGTATTTCAAATAAAAAAAGAAGTATTTCTGTGTCTTCTGATTTCATACCATGGAATTTGGGAAGTATAGATGGAGAGATGTTTTTCATTTTAACATTTATATCAATATCTTGAATGGGAAATCCAAAAGGATATCCTTCATATTCATCATTTCCATCCATTTCTGCTACCTCCTATGCTAACTCTTCCACCTCCAAGGGGTAGTCTTATTCTACCTGCAAAAGTAGGAATTTATGATGTAGATGGCGAAGTGGTTATTATTACACCATGTGATCTACCGGGAATGGTAGGTGATTGTGCAATTGATTTTAATTTTTTTTGAAGTTTTTCCTACAATGAATCTACATCTAGAATGCACTCTAAAATGAATGAAATCAAACTTATGCAACCAAAAATGAATGCAACTAAGAATGAGATGCAATTCATCAACCAAGGTTAAGAGAGACATTACAATGGTGATGTGCAAGTTATTACCTCTCATATTACGCTCTCTCTTTTCCAAAGTTTCATAAATTAAAAAAAAATCTAAATTGAAAACTAAATCCTATGTATATTTCCCCATTAATGACACTGAAATGTTGGGTAATTTAATTGTGATTTATATTACTTTATATTACATTATAAATCTAAGATCATAAACTTGTGAAGTATATGCTAAGATTTTAGTTTTCAATTCACAAAAAAAAAAATTTGCAATGAAAGAATTTTCTACTCTATAAAAACAAATTAAATGACATGAAATGAAATATTAATCTAGAAAAACAATGAAGAATTAATCTAGGAAAGCATTGAAAAATTAATCTAGGAAAGCATGTAAACTTGATCTATGAAAGCATGAAAATATCTAATCTATTAAAATGAGTAAATTTAATCTAAGAAAGCTTGTAAATTTAATCTAGAAAACGTTTGAAATATATTTCTATGAAAGAAAACAACTCTAATCATAAATGAGAATGTTTTAGATTTTTTTGTTTGTTTGTATTTTTATAGTTCTCAAATGTTTGATTTCAATATGGAAAAGAATGAAGTGACAATTAGAAACTTGAAAGTAAAGCATCTAAAACAAATAAATCAATCATATCCAGAATGATCATTGAAATGTAAATTATTTCTTAATTAAAAAGATTAGAGAATTGTGATGACTTAAAAAACTAGATTGATTTAGGTTCAAAATGAGTGATCTCTTTCTTAATTTGATGGATAGGTAAAATTATTTTTTCTATTGATATATTTGTTGTCCACAACATGAAATCTGAAAAATTACATTTTAAAGTTCCTCGAATATCTCCAAACCTGTACTGTTTTGAACAAATTTATGCGTTGCAAATAAATTGGTTCATTCTACACAAAACCCATGTTTTAGATTTTCAATATATGTTGTATTTTAGCCATAAACTACATTAGAAGTTGACTGCTCGAAAATTGTTATTAATCTAAATCACCATCTTTTATCAAGTGTTGAAAACTCACAATTGCAACATTAAACAAAGTGCTACAACTAATTTGCAGAAGAAACTAAATTAAAACATAATAAAACTAATATAAACAACATATATTATGAAATTACATGAATTATAAAACTACATATTACAAGAAAATAATAATATAAAACTCTAAAATAAATAACACAAAAACTTACAAATGTATTTTACTCCATCATAGTTTGGAATTATTCTTCAAGAGTTCCCTCCTTTGAATGGAGAAGACACTCCTATTTATACAAAAAATAAGATAACTAATTAATAAGTGTTGATCCAAAAATCTCTCCTATATCCACAAATATCTCCTAGATCCACAAATATCTCATGTGGTTACAACCATGTGTTAACATCTAACAAGCAACATCTCTACATATCCTCTTACAAATCTCTAAAATATTTGATAAGAAATCTTATCAAATCTTTCATGATTTTACTCCCTCAAATGTGCTTGAATGATTATCTCAAATATTCCTCAAATATTCAAGAGTTTTAAGAGGAAATTCGAATTTGAGACTTAAAGTCTAAATATGAGTTTGCTAAAAGCTTAAAATATGCCTACACACATCACAAAACTCATACAACTTTTATATATAAGTGAATACATGTTATTTTTCTAATATTTAACCATAAATTTACTCAAAATACTAAAATAATGCTTTGGAATGTAATAATGATAAACCCATATATGATCATGAAAATGGTCTTAGTGTAAGGTTATAATATAGTGGAGTATGGTTAAAAGTGAATGAAAAGACGATGAAAAAGTTAACATTTTGGTGACCCAACACTGGCCATAGTAAAAAAAGAGGTCAAAATCTCCCCTTCTTGCTAGTCGCATATCATATATCTATCTACAAAAATTATTTTAGTGGGTTAGCCAACTATCATAATTTAATGGAGGTCGGGTCTAAGTTTTAAAGTGGATATGTTCATCTTGTGGGAGCCTATTTATGCCATCAAATATATCAGTCATTGCCTTGCTGAGGACATGCTTGAGGAGCACTAATATTCACATATATAGTCATCTCATATTTATCCTATGAGTAGTGTCTTCTAGCATCATCATTATTGTAAATTTTTTTGTGTTAAAGGGTAGAGGGACCATCTAATGGAGCTTATGAGGCTGTAGTTATAGTGGAGAAGACTGATATTCATATGTCCATCATGTTGGAATAAAATAAATCAGGTTCATTCTTTCTTTGTATTCACCATGCATTTATATATCAATTAATGAAAGGTTGTCCCTACTTAAATTTTATGTAATTTTACGAGTATATATTTCATGGAAGAGTGAAGATTTATTGCCTATCACTATTTTCATTTATGGAGTTTATGCTTGCTGAATTTATTATGAATATTAAGTTGTTATTCTGAAGTATTTATGAGCACACATTTTGGGGAGTTATATGTGTCTCTAAACCAAATCGAAGCAAATCACACTTACGATAGTTTGCATGCTAATTATTTGAAAAAATGTCTTTGAGAAAAACGTAATAAAATTAGGATAGTTTGGTGGGAAAATTCAAGGTATCCCAAGATGGTATCCCAAGAAAAACCTTTACCTTTTATGAATGCAGGGGTGTCATTTCCAAATGATATTTTCTTTTCCCTTTTTAAGGCAGTATATGATTGAAGTTTTTCTTTATCACCTGTCACATGTTTTGAGCATCCACTGTCAATGTACCATTGATTTTCATGTCCTTCCACATATAGGGCTATCCCACATCTGTATGGTTTTGGTTCTTTCTTTCTCCATGTTTTTGAACTTGATGAAGTCTACTCCTTCTGAATTGTTTGCCAAAACCTGCTTCTGCATTCAGAATCTTCATGACTGAAATTGTTATAGATAGTGCATTCTATTTCATTTTCAAGATCAGAGAAGTTATTGTAGGTTGTTTTCATGATTCCTGTCATACCCCTTTGTTTTTTAGCTTCCCTAGTCATGATGGTATTATAGGAAACACACTAAGAAACTTTATGACCAAAGTTATGACAAGAGAAACATTGGCCATTGAAGAAATTCTTGCGACTATCAACTCTACCAACCATATGATTGTAGTTTCCATCGTTCTTGAGCTAAATTGAGAACGAATTACCTGTGGTCGGTTGAGGCTTATGTTCATCCTTGAAGTAGATTGCTCCCGATAATCTTTGATCATACTTGAAGCAACTTGTCCCTGATTTACCTGGTGATCTTCATCATGCTTTTTCTTTTCATTTCTCCTTGCTGCATCAAGGTAGCTTTTGGAGGTGGATGGTTTCTGTGCTTGCTTCTGAGATTGAGACACTTCTTCGGAATATCCGAGACTTGTTTTGATTAGAGGAGAACGCTGCACTTTGATAATCTCATCTAGAGTTTCAGATCCTTTAGCAAATTTGAGATTAAGGGCTTTTGTTTTCTCAATTTCCTTTCTAAGTCCCACAATTTCACATTCTAACTTTTCATTGTGTTTATCCTTTTCAGCAAGTTGGAATGTTAGAGTATCAATAATCATATTCTTTCCTTCTAAAAAAATTTAAGTTTAGAAATTTCTTCATATAGACCTTCTTCATTTATAGCATCCAAGAAATCATCATCTTCAAAAGCCATCAAAGGTCTATTATCATGACCTTGTTCATCTTCATCGTCATCACTGTCTTCATGAGTATAATAGCTCTTCTTGCTTACATATTGTTTTATGTTCCATCTAACAGGTTCCTTACCTTTGTCTAGTTTATATTTATGAGGACATTTTACAGCATAGTGACCGACTCTTCCACAAGCAAAGCATTTGAAAGGTAGCTTACCTCTGAATCTTCCAGTTCCCCGTTGAAGGTTCTTGACAAAATTTGATTCTTCCTCTTCTTCTGACATATGTCCTGGCTCATAGTAATCTCCTTTTCCTAAAGCTTTGAATGCAGCTTCTCTTCTGTCTGATGGTCCTCCTTTTCTCATTTCGTAAGCAATAAGAATTTCATGTAATTGTGACATGGTAAGATTCTTTAGATTCTCCTTTTCTTTTATGGCAGAAACTTTTGAATCAAACTTAGGAGACAAAGATCTTAGAACCTTCTCAACCAAAACAACTTCTTTTATTTCTTCACCCAAGTTTTTCAGACAATTTACAATCTCATCTATACATAGGAAATAGCTAGCCACACTTTCATCATTATGCATTCTGAGACTTTCATATTG
>APFE031512319.1:11811-26032 GCA_000404065.3 Pinus taeda | reverse complement strand
CAGTCACACCAAATAACACAAGATATAAGGTGGAAACCCAATGTGGGTGAAAACCACTTGCTACAATATGTCTCTATCTTCTTTCAATTAGAAACTTCTTTTTGCAATGATTTTGTACTAGTGCAGTCCTTTACCAGTATGCAGGCTTCAACTTGTAGAAGGCTACAACCTTCTCTTTTCTTCCAGGGACCACGTTTCATAAATTTTCATAGTGGATCCATGAATATCAATCAAACATCAAATAGATCTGAAATTACTCAACTTCCTTGTGCAAATACTGAATCAATAGCTTCTTAATACAACAACCAAGCACAAATATAGAACCCTAAACTCAGTGGTAATAAGCAAAGGCAGCTAAAAAAATTTCAAAGAAAAGTCTGTAACTTCACCAATAGAAACCTGCGGAAATCTGCACTTCCTCTGTGTCGAGCCTGTGCACTTCTGCACATGTTCTGTCCTCTTCTCTGTGCACCTCCACACCTGTGGCGTCAACTAGACTGCGTACCTCCGCACTTGCGGCGTCAACTGGACTGCGCACCTCCGCACCTGTGTCGTCAACTGGACTGCGCACCTCTGCACCTGCGCCGTATATCGCATGCGGACCTCTGGGTACAAACACTTTATCAATCCTCAATTATACCCCAGATGGTCAGATTCACAGATCTGATCATTCTCCAGAGAGATCTCGACCCATCAGTAGATCCGCCTTATAATGCTCAGTTTGATTCAGATCCAACTATCAAACCAATCACCAGATTTTCAGATCTTACTCTTAAGATATTCAACACACACAAGTGAATAGGCCAAAAGATCTCCTTCCCTTTTTATAGTCTAGGCCTTTCTCAAACCATGGACCAAAACCATAGAGATCCAATACTAGGGATCCAAAACCTAGGTTCAATAATTTAGATGCAAAACTACGGACCAAAACCATAGGATCAAAAACGTTGGACTAAATACCATGGACCAAACATAAGATTTTCCACGTGCACGTTTTTCTATGCATGAAAGTCTGTGCATTTTAGTTTCGCATTTTTTGTTCAGAGCGCTTGCGAACATATCCGCATCTTATGAGAGGCGCACCTGCGCAACCTGTCAATGAGCGCACCTTTTGGACGATGTACCTGCGGAACCCGAAAATAACACTGCTGCACTATAATTTGTCATATGATTCCTTTGTCCTGCATCCCATATATTCTGTCAAATCTGATATTTTTTCTGTAGACTCATCTGGTTGTATACGTGGATTGTTCTTCTATGAGAGGGTTTCCATCAAGTACAACACATACATCATAATGCCAACACAACATCCCCCCAACCTCATCTTGTTATGTGTCCTCACACAACCACTAACCTCTGTAAAAACAAAAATAAAAATCCTTCTCCTCACTTCTGAATTTGAGTGTTGATCCCAAAACCTTCTGCTTTCACTTTCTTCACTCGAGCCTTTCTTATGTGCTTGACAAACTTCTTAACATGAACTCTCAGGTGGGCCACATGTAACCTTCATTTCCTTGTCTTTTCAACTCAGAAAATGTCACTGTCAATTCTCCATTCTTGTTCTTCAATGGAGTGTTTTGGTCTAGTATGCATCTGTTTAAGACTTCAAATTTATAAACTTGTTGCTTCAATTTTTTAGTTCAACTTATCCTCTTACGAGGGACAAAATCGTTCATTATTTAATTTCCTTTGTCCTCTTCTTGCACTATTATTTCTTTCGCCACTAATGTATGAGGAACATCATCGTTCTTATCTTCCTTCTCCAATTCTTGAGTTTGTTCATCTGTACTGGAGGAATGTTGTCCTCATCTTTTTCTTCTGTCTTCTCTTTCATCACCTCCTGCTCAACCTCCTATCCATGAGTCACTTTCTTATTTTTAACTTTATTCATAAAAAATGTTAGAGGAACATCACCCTTGTCCTCTTTATATCCTAGGCTAAAAACTAAAGCACCCAATGCTGCTACAATTTCCAACATCGAGAGGTTATCGTGGACCAACATATTTTCTACAAAAGTATCCATTGGAGGATTCTTAGGAGAGGCAAAATATTTCTAAGAAGACTCAGAGTCTTCAATTATATCAACTGCAGTAGCCGATGTAAGTGGCTTTTTTCTTGAAGAAGCATGGTGAATCTTCAGAAAACCCCATCTAAACCTCTGAGATGGTCCTGAAATTTCAACTTTATCCTCTTCATCCTTTTTCAATTTCTGCTTCTTGGACTAGAGTTTACTGGACTTGGATTTCATATTTTTCTTCATGTGTTGGGGTTTAGTGGCCTTGGATGTCTCATCCTTATCACCTCCTTAGGGCAACTACTTCTCCTCTTGACGTTGGGTATCCTTAGATTTAGCATCCCCTTTACATCCCTTCTCTCATTGACTCTTGCTGCCAACCCTTTTTATAGTGCTCCCACCTCGAAATGACTTCATAAATCCTTTCCATATAGTTTGCCTATTCTCTAACTCCTTCTTAACCAGGATTTTAATCAAGCCATAGCGACAAAGCTTAAAGCCTATTTGATCTTTTCGAAGTTTCGATACACTCTTGGACATTTTATCTAAAATATTCACATAAATTAAGGGAAGTTGATTAAATTCCCTGATTCAAAATGCATCATAAGTTGGATCTGGTATAGGTAATTTGAAGAATACCTCCCTTCTCAGGTAATAAATTTCTGAAGAATATATAGCAAGTGTCCCCACTTCTCGATCATTTCACTTCTTTGTACCCCTACCTTCCAATCCACCGCACAATAATCCTTTATAAAAAATTTGCACCATGCACCCTTCTGTACCTCACCTTTATTAAACCATGTTTCCCCTATGGTTGGTAGCTCAATAGGCTGTGAGATAGAGCACTCCAACACTTGGAATTACATAGAGCCCATAGTGGTCGTTTTCTCATCAAAGCTTTGTGCAAATTATTAAGAAATGGCATAATCGTAGCCGTTGAATTTATATATAAAAGAGATAAAACTAGTTTCCTGTAACATGGGTAAGCTACCTCCATATTCCACCATCCCCTCTAATTATTTCACAGACCAGGGATTGATTCGAACCAGCGCCATGACATTCAAAAGCTATCACCACTTACAGTCCCCTAACCTATTCAAAACTTCAATTGGAGAATTCCAAACGGAACTCCTCACAACATATAATCTCTAGTGTTCGGGAAGTGCAAGATAACTATTTTTTCATGCCCCGGGATCTCTACATTAAATGATAATTCGAATTGCATTCATTGAACTACTCAATTCATTGTCTGGAAAATTCCCATCCAAATTATATAACCCATTGAGTTATTTCTTTGACAGTACAAAAATATGGTTAGGAGGGTCATGGATGTGGCATAATCTCATAGGCAAGTGGCTAATGATGATTGGAGTGGCGGCTGTAATGATTATGCTTTCAATAAATGGATGGATAAAATAATTTAAAGGATAACAGGTGCTCAAATATAAATAGCAAGGAGCGAAATGACATGCACACTTGCACCAAGTCCTTGTCATGAAATTTATTGGAAATGGTAGCACTTGTTATAATAAGGTTACCTAGGCCTATATTAATTCATACACTTTAAATAATCATTCCTTCAAGGCTAAAACAATAATGTTATCTTATATAAACATAAATATAAAGGCCATTGTTTTCACATACAACCATTATATTTCTAACAAAAATTGAAGTTAATTTACAACCAATTCTAGTGATCCTTTAGACAACACAAAAGAATTCTCACATTGCAACAAGATTCTTGTACTTGAACAAGGCTTCCTATACTAGGATACTGGGATTCATGTCCTAAAATGTTGTAGTTCTTGCACTGCGATTCCTGTACTGCACGAGAGGATTCCTATACTTGTGATAAAACAATTTTTTCTAAAATTATCAATCAAATTGTCTCTGTTAAGAAAAGGCTGGATTACATACAAATTGATTGCAGAATTTAAGGTGTTATTTATCACTAGGTTTAGGTGTCACGATATTTCTAGATCTGATCAAATACGGTTTCCAAGAATTTATTAGATCTTGAAAAATATATAAGGGAAAAAAGAAGTGGGACAAGCGTATTTGTAAAGAAAGGGAAGGAAAATCATTAGGGACACTTAGAATTAGGTAAATTTATCAGGGGGATATAGCAATAAGGAAATAAGGGAAACCAATTTCAGGGGTAAGAGGGAAAAAATAAAAATTGGGACAAGAAATTCTATGAAGAATAGGAGGGAAATTCAATCGAGGAAATAAGAGAAGAAAAAGAGGGAAAATTAAGAAAAAGGGATGAGAAGAAGGACATAGTATTTACCTTAGACAATAAATGTCTCAGCCAAATAATGTTGTATCCTAGATGAATTAGTTGTAGTGGGAGTCTAGCGTTACTTGAATAAAATTTGTCATACTATTTTCCTTGAACTTGGTAAGGGATTAATTTCTTCTAGTTTTTTCGCTGCCACCAGATGTTCTTGAGAAACCTACTTATCCTAAGTGACAAATTAGTCATCTGTCATGATTAAGTAAGATCCCATTTTATTTAAAAAAACTGATCTTCTTGCTAGCAAGTTGGTTTTCACGTAGACCCTTACATGATTGCACCAACAATATGATTTTCACAGTCATGTGTTTTATTATATATTATTTATTATGTTTTTTTGTTTTGTTTTGTTTTTTCTTTTCTGATTTTTTTATTTCTTTTATTTTTATATTTTTTATTAGGAAAAGAGAAAATCAAAATTCACAATAGGTTGGTATCAACATCTATCATATTCAAATCTCGCTGTTGTTGACCCTGTTGTATGAAATATCCCCTAGTGGCGGGCTAAAAATATGTTTTAAGTCTATGCCCATTCAGCAAGAAAACAACTTCCTGTCCATAAATGTTCTTAATTTCTACCACTCCATTCTTGAAAACTTTAACTACCTCATATGGCCTCATCCAGTGTGTACAAAGTTTCCCCTTAAAAATTTTAAACTTTGAATCGTAAAGGAGTACCTAGTTACCTAGTTGGAGTTGCTTCTTTCTAATTAACCTGTCATACCATTTGCTATGTTGTTGCTGCATCAATATAGTTTGTTGAAAAACATCTCTCCTGATTTCATCAAGTTCATTCATTTGCAAAAGACATTGTTGTTGTTATTCCGAGAGATCCCAACCGAACTAGAATTCAGTTCTAAAGTTTAATTTGCAATTCAATTGGTAACAGGACCTGCTTCCCATACACCAACTCATAAGGTGTATGACCCGTGCTATTCCTCCACGTAGTTTTGTAGGCCGACAATGCTTCTCATAATATAGTTTCCCAATATTTCTTATGAAGATTCACTGTTTTGCTAAAAATGGACTCGCTCACTTTATTGGTGGATTCTACCTGTCCATTTTCGTGCAGATGGTACGACGTTTATTTCCTATGTCGAATCTTGTATTGATCTATAATTCCTTTTACCAGATTAGAAACAAAATGAGGTACATTGTCAGTAACAATTTCCCTTGTAACACCAAACTGTGTAAAAAATTCATTAAATAAAAAATCAACAACAATGTTTTTAGTAGCAAAAGGAAAAGCTCTAGCTTCTACCCATTTTGTTACAAATCTGTTAAAACCAATATATGTCTTTTGTTTAAATATGTTGGAGCTATAGGTCCTATAAAATCAATGGACCAATTTTCAAAGGGTTCTAACATGACTTGAGGACACAAAGGAATTGCATTGGCTTGACTAGGTTGGACCATTCACTGACAACTATCAGAATGCTTAAAATATTGTTTGGTATCTCTAAACAGGGAAGGCCAAAAGTAGCCAACACAGAGAATTTTATATGTTTTTCTTTTGTTAGAAAAAAGATTCTCACAAGGTTCATCATGGGCATCTTTCAATATATCAAACACTTCATATTCTCTCACACATCTATGGATAATAAAGTCAGGTCCTATGTAGAAGAGGTCTCCCTGAATTTAGGAATATGAAGCAATTTTTTGAATTATTTTTCGCCTCTTTGGAGAGGATAGGTGTGGTGGTATTTTTGATGTGACAATATAATTAGCTATATTAGAAAACCAAGGGAAATTTTTTGAAACAACAAAAAGGTGTTCGTCAGGAAATGAATCATCTACAGGAATTACTTCACTGGGATTATTTAATCAGGAAAGATAATAAGTTGTTGCATTTTAATTTTCTTGGCCTATCGATTATAATAACATTGATTTCCGGTAGTAAAAGCAACCGGATAGTTATCCTACCACCAGTAAAAGGTTTGTTCATCAAATACTTTATGGAAGAATGATATATATGTACAAATACTTCATAACCTGTAATGTAGTTTCTGAATTTGTTAATAGAAAAAACTATAGCTAGAAACTCTTTTTCAGTTACTGTATAATTCAATTCAGAAGATGAGAAATTTTTACTAATGAAGTAAATAACACAGGATTGTTGGTTTTCTTCTTGTCCTAAGGCTGCACTAATAGCGGTGTATGAGGCATCTGAGGAAATATGAAATGGAAGGGACCAATTAGACCCCCTCAAGACTGGGGCCTGTACTAATTTTTCCTTCAAAATCTCAAAATCCCTTTGGAAAGCCTCAGTCCAAGAGAAATTTCTCTCCTTAGCTAATAATCGAAAAATAGGGGCAGTTATCCTAGAAATTTTTTTAATGAATCTCTGGCAATAATCCACATGTCCAAGGAATCCTCTCACTTCCCTTTGTGTTTTAGGTGTAAGAAGATGTATAATAACTTCATTTTGGCTAGATCTACTTGGATACCCTTATCAGAAATAAGATGGTCAATAACCACCCCCACTTCGCAAACCAATCTACATTTCTTATCACTCAAACCGAGGTAGACTTCTTGACATCAAGTGAGTATTTTCTTTAAATTTTGGAGGGCTTCTAGAAAACAATCATCAAATATTGAAAAATCATCCATGTAAACTTATACACACTTAAGGTCAGAAAAAATGGAAAGACTGCCCTCTAAAAGATAGCTAGAGCATTACAATTTCCAAAAGGGAGTAATCGATAAGCGAATGTCCCCCATGGAAAAGTGAAGGTGGTCTTGTCGTGATCCTCGGGTGAGATTTGTATTTGGTTATAAACAATTAAGCCATCTAAAAAAGAAATGTACTTTTTACCGGCAAGGGTATCTACCACCTAATCAATGAAGGGAAGAGGGAAGTAGTCCTTGAGAGTGGCTTTGTTTAATTCTCTATAATCGATATAAATACACCATCTCCTATTATTCTTTGGGACTATCACCAATGGAGAGACCCACAGAATATAAGATATAGGATAGATAAAGTTGACATCTAAGAGTTTTTGTAATTCATATTTAACGATTTCTCTTAGTGCAGGATTCATTTGCCTTTAGGGTTGTCGGATAGGTCGGGAACCTTCTTGAATATAGATATGATGAGTACATGTTTTAGGAAGGATTCCCTTCATGTCTTCATAACTCTGTGCAAATGCATCAAGATGGTCTTGTAACAAGCTCAAAAGTTGCTCTTGTTGGGATGGGTCCAAGTGTGAGCTAATGTGTAAATATTTTCCTATACTAATCTCAACAAGAGTGGATCAGACTCGAGAATACTTGTGGTGGATACTAATATCTGTAGCGATGAAGGTTCAGGCTAGGGATCACAATTTTCTTGAAAACCTAGACTAAAGATTTGATGAAGTGATTCAAAATTTTGCATAGTATCTAGGTTTTTTCGGAAATCTCGGATCTCAACCTCCTCAATTGACTCTATATATTGATGGATCAAAGAAAGATACCAAGTCTCTTCATCACTACTATCATAATCCAACCATGAGGTATCTCAGAGCTCTTGGATAGATCTAGCAGGTGGGTACAAGGTGACCTCTTTCCTAGCATCCCCATGGGAAATATACATATCACCTTAGCGACATCCTATATAGGCATCTGTTGTGGCAAGCCACGGTCTTCCCAAGATCAAAGGGTCCCCCCCAATAGGATTATTTGGTTGTAACACAATAAAATTTGTGGGGTACTCGAGACAACTACATCATCTAACACACCATCTGGATTAATTTTAGATCTATCAACAAGTTCAAGCACAGTAGGGGTAGGACGAATGTGAGTCAACCAAATTTGTTCCATGGTTTGGCTAGTCATAACATTGACGACTGCTCCAAGATATATTAACACATTGGGGACAAGGGAGTCACTTATCTGAAAAAAGACAACTGGGTTTCCTGGATCAATGTGTTCTAAAAAATAGACACATCTTGTCATCAATTGAGCTACTCTTCCAACAAACTGAATAGTGTGAGGTTCAATTATTTTCCTCTCCGGACTTTCAAGGCAGAGTTCCTTAATAATGTTGGTAGATATGGGAATCTCTTTAATATCCTATAGCAAATGGACCTTTATACAAAGATTCCTTAGCTCCAAATCCAGGGCATACTCAGGGGTAGGGTCAAATTTTTCATAACTAGTATCTCTGGAAAGGGAGGTTGGTTTGAACAAGAAGGTAAAGGCTTTGAGTGTGTGGGAACAAGTTGAATGGTAACATCATTGTTTGAAATATTAGGGGTTTCCTCCTCAATTTTCTCCTCAATGATCACCGTAGGCTGTTGTTGTTGTTGTTGATTTTTATTTATTTATTTATTACCCTTCTTGATCTCAGTTGGAGGTCATTGACCCCAACTGGCATGGTCTAATAAATGGTGAAAGGAAGAGGTTTGATAGAATGAATCATTTGTAGCGCTTTATTATTTGGGTTAGGCACTAACTTTGCAGGAAATTGAGATGGTTGAAAAGGTGGTTGTAATGGCAATGGTGGCATATATTGAGTCTGTTGAGGCAAGGTTGCTATAATTATAGGTTGTGTCATGGGATATGGTGGATATGGTGTAGGATATGGCTGTGTAGGTATGGGATAAGAATAATGAGATTGTGGTGGCCCCCCTCCATCCTTGTTGCCAAGGAGGGGGAGATTTCCCATACTGGAAATGATTCCAACGATGCCACGACTAAGGATAATTTGTGTTCTGATAGGAGCAATGTGGTGCATTATAACCAGAAAAATATGGTGCAAGTTCAGGAATCATACATGTACCTACTTGTGGCCATGATTTCCGTGCTCCCATAGCATGCAATGGCTCGAGTTCCAAATGCTCTCCTTCAAATGCTACTTTTAATCCCAATATAGAATGGAATTCTTTAGTACGATGATTCCCTATACATTTTACAAAATTATTAACACTCTTAATATCTGTAGGAAATTCACATAAAATATGTTTTTTTCTACACTTTGGACAATAAATGGATAATGTCTCTTGCTCTTCTACTAATTTCTGCTGAATTTTAAGGCGTCTATCTGTTTACTAACAATATTCATAGTTTTAGTTTTCATATTATCCATTTTATTTTCCAAACCAATAATCATAGCATTTGTGGATCCAAATATGCTATTTTTAGAATTGCTCCCGATTCCTTTACCAAATCTAGATTGATTTCGTGAACATTTCCTGCACAAGCCACAAATTTGATAAAAAATCTTTTGAGCAATATATCCTTCTCCTATTAAATTCAAATTATTTTTAGAATCATTTGTAAGCCCTCATAGAAACAAGGTTCTAATAGTGATTAGATCAAATTTATGTTTCAACCTTCGAAGGATATATAAAAACCTTTCCAAATAATATTCTAATGTCTCATCGTCTCCTTATACAATAGTGAAAATTACATCCTTCATTTCTCTTGTCTTACAATATTCCTAATATTTGTTTAAAAACACCCTCTTCATTTGTTCCCAATAAGCTATAGTATTCCCTTCTAGTCCTATGAACCAACGTAAAGATGAGTCCTTGAGAGTTGTAGGGAAAAGTTTTAGCTTCTAGGTATCTGAAGAATAGTCGTAACTCCTACACAATTAATCAAATTCAAATAAAAAGGAATCTAGATCTTCATGCACTTTACCATATAAATGTGGAAGGACAGATGGTGGAATATTCTTCATTTGGACTATTTCATTTGGATCCACAATTCGAAACCCAAAAGTAGTCTACTCCTCCACTAGTAGATTCTCACCAGTCCTCTTAGCATGGTCTTCATGATCTTCCATTTTCCTCCATCTAAACATGCCACTTCCCACAGACGGTGAAGTTTGAATCTGGTTCAAGTTTTTCTTTGTAACCCAAGTAGTCTCCTTCTTCCCTCCCATTGGTTGTGAAATTCTGACACTATTGTCTCTGAAGTCTAGGTGGAGAGTACTTGCGTCATGGGTTTGCATCTATTTGGATTTCCTACCTACAATAGAAGGCCCAACATGAGAAAATATTTCCAATTTATCATTGTTTCCATTGCCCTTATTGGTGTCTCCTAGTTATACATTTAAAAAAAACTGAATCCAATTATGTAGCTAAAAAATATGTCTACAAGACACAAATCAATTCCAAAGAAATCCCTTCAAACAATAGAAGCACACTTCACTTTAAAAAATAAATCAGGCATACCCCTAGTGCAGAAAAAAGAAAAACCAAAGCTTTATCATAATTATTTCAACGCCTCCCCGACAACGACGCCAAAATGTTGGGTGTAGGAATTGCAATTAAATTCCTCAACACATAATTGTCAAACCAGGGATACGTAAGCTTTGAGGCATAGCACAAGAAATTCCAAATATTCTAGATTTAACCCTGCAAACTCTACTTCTATTCCTACAATTAAATCATGTGGAATCTGAAAGAATAAATGACAAGAAAATATTTCAATTCTTACTTGTGCTTGCAAACAAAATTACATCACTCTACTATAGAAACTAGATTCACTTAGAAACAATAATAAAAGACTTTTTTGAAAATAATAAAGCACACCCCTAGATAAAAACTCGAAAGAATTCAGAAAGAAAATTTGTTCATGTATTTAAGTTCTAGTGCTAAGAAAATAGAGTAAGTTTATTTTCTGTGTTTTATTAATTCTTTTTCCTGTACCAGAGAGACCCTATTCGTATACTAGAACGATCCTATTCTCATACTCAAAACAATTATGTTCTTGTACTGGAACCACTCTGTTCTTGTAGCAAAATAAATCTACACTCAACAATCTTCCATCCCTCTATGAATCAAAACGATGTTTCGTAAGCATGAAATTGACAAGTCCAAAAACGAAAACTTCAACTTAGGTGATAATGTAAGAAATCTCAAATCAAATTTAAATTACAATTTGAGAATATAAATTGCGAAAGTCAATGGGAATTTTATCAATCTTAGTGGAAACAGTAAGCTCCCGCGTTTGAATAAAAGATCACCACTTAAAATATTCTTTACCCATATCCTCTTTGAACATTTATCACTATGTTGAATATGTCTTATGTGTAAACAAATTCAATCATTGAATAAAAAGATCTATCTTACAGTCCCAATTCCAAAAAGTGATAGCCAATGATTCCTATACTATAAAATTTAGTTTGAAAATATTTGTTGAAGCAAGGAATACGGTTTAAAAATAATAGTTTACACAGGAGGATTAACACCGCTACACAGTTACAATATATGTTTTTTGATTAGAGTATGCTTGTTATAAGGAAATAAATATTTAAATAAAACTTGAATGACCAAACACGACAACCCTAACCATTACTCCATAAATGATTCAAGAGGAAGCTTCTTAGATAAAATACATATTGTGAGCTTTAAGAAAGTATACACAAAATGATTTGACAGAAATAAAAACATACTCAACACATGAAAGCCCTTGGATATGAGATCACTCGGCAAAAAAAAAAAAACACAATATCATTACCAATCCTGCACACTCACCATTGAAATGAAACCTTCACACCAGTCATTCCTGTACCTAATACACACAACTGTAAAAATGGGAAAACGTGCTGGGTTGGCTGGTCCCTCGCCAACTAGCTTGTTTCCCTCTTAAGGAAATGCTGAAAATATATGAGAAGAGTTACCAGTACAAGAAATAATAGGAACGATTTATAAAAACTAACATTAACTCCTTTTTATTAAGAAAAAAGAAAGTCTCTACAAGTATACATTACAAAACAATGGATTCGTCCCCAGAGGTTTGTGGCGATACAAATATTCAAAAATACAAGAATACCAAGTTCTTCCACAATATCACTAACATATGCTCTTACAGAACCCTAACTTATACATGTTTGAATAAGCTCTTGGCCATATTGAATGGATAACTGAAAAACGCAGCAACTGGTGTCTGACCTCCATATTTGGAAACTTTGTAACGCCACGAACCCAATATAGGAAATGATACAAGTCTTCAACGATAGGTCCACCATTTCCTCTTAAATGCTACAATGCACTCAGAGCTAAAATTCATCAAATCCGTCAGTTGCCCAAATCTGGTGCAGGAACAACAATGAGTACAAGAATATCAGGATCCTGTACCAATCACTTTGACTTCAATTAATGACTATTACTTGTCAAGCATAAGGTAATGTGAATAATGAGTTACATGAAAAAGCATAAACCTATTTAGCCTTTTTAATCAATGATAAGCTTATATAACCAATATCCAAAAATTCAATAAAAGGAACCAGAAACAAATGTGAAATTTTTAGTTCAGGTTGTAGAACTAAGGTTAAAATAAGATACTTTAGGGTAAGGATTAGACTAGACCCCTACTAGCCATGACAAGAATTTCATCAAACATATCACAAATATGAAATCTACCTATCTTAACAACATAACTGAGCATAGGGGTCTCAAACTTATATGAGAATCGCTAAGAAGCACTAATGCCTCAACACATTAGCTGCAATTTCCTCTATTAGGCTATAAATACATTGTTCATTCATTTACAAATCAAAACATGATGAGAGCCACACATCATCACTGTCATAAAACATGATCATAACCATCATATAATCGATAGCATAACAATGATAAAACAACCATCAAGATCACACAATAACGAGTACACTTACCCATCAATTATAAGAGGAAAAGAGCTCTTGTTAACATGTGCAAAATGCAACTAGGTCTGGGACTTCAATGTACCACCTGAGCATAGATATGGTTGAGCCAAATATTTCTTCATCCAGTCACACTCCTGCCATATTTCAAGCATGAATGTGAGATATCATGGAAAACATCCATCAAAACCGAACCAGGGCATCCAGAGGCCAAACCACCTCAACCCTCAACTAGTGATTCCACGTCACGGGCAAACACCACTAACCATCACCAGATCGGTCTCTACCAAAGTTGTATAGGGATCTAGAGCATTTGTTCTAGCCTCTTCCAGGAATAGTAACTTAACCCACAATTGTCGTCGAGCTTCCGAATGTTTGTCCATCCAAGTTTTCTAGGACTAGTAACTCAACGCACAACTACAACCAGGCTTCTAGAGCGTTTGTCCAACCAACGCTTCCAAGACTAGTAACTCAACCCACCAAGCACTTCCAGAGTGTTTTTTCAACTAAGGCTTCTAGGACTAGTAACTCAACCCAAGATGTTACAGGGCTTCCATAGTGTTTGTCTAACCAAGGCTTCTGGGACTAATAACTCAACCCAAGTTGTTACGGGGCTGCCATAGGAAAAATGTAGAAGCTAAGATGGATGGTTTAAAGAGAGGTGTAGAAACTAAGATGGATTGTTTAAAGAAAGGCGTAGAAGCTAAGATGGATGGCATGGATGCTAAGATGGAAGAATTGAAGATAAATATGAATAAGTTGCTACAAGAAATGGTCACTAATGGTGAAAGGGTACTAAAAGAAACTCATGATGAGAACAAAAGAAATGTTAATCATGATTCCATAGACTCTAATGTTGGATCGAAGACCCACATATTCCAAAAATCGATATGAGGAAGTTTGATGGCAAGGATCCCGCAACATGGATATTACAGATGGAGCAATTTTTCGATCTCAATAATGTGCAAAACACACAAAAGGTACATATTGCAACTTATATTTGGAACCAAATCAATTTGTATGGTATCAATGGCTTTTCTCTCGTAAACAAATTATCACTTGGGCAATTTTTACGGAAGAATTGATGGCACATTATGAGGATACAAAAAGCAACACTTTTTTTAGCCAATTGATAAGTCTCAAACAAAAGGGGTCAATAATGGAGCACATTGAGGAGTTCCAAAAATTGAACATAAGGGTAAAAGATATTCCAGAGGAGCATAGGATTGATGTGTTCATAGGGTCTTTAAAGGATAATCCAACATGATGTTCGCCTTTGGGAACCTGATTCATTAAAGAAGGCATTCAGGTTAGC
>APFE031512312.1:107411-122660 GCA_000404065.3 Pinus taeda | reverse complement strand
TATATAAAGCAGTTCTGTAGGGTATTTATCATATAATATATGCAGTAGAGAAGGCTGATGATATGAATTGATCATATCCAACATGTTTTCAGATAGTCATATCATCTTCATTTTTCAGGAATATGATCCAGGAAAAAAATATACAGATAAAGGATCCAAATCAGATTACCAGAACGAACCATATCGTGCACCCAAAAGGAGACAGGGAAAAGACAGCATACCTCTGTTTGTGGTGCATCATTAAGCAAAATATATGGGGAAACAGAAATCTGAGAGATAGCTAGATGCTGGGAATGGAGAAATCCTCAATCATATATGTCGTGTCTTGCACGTGTACCTCCAATTTCCATATACCAGCAGCTATTGAGAGTCCTTTCTTTGATAAGGAGTCTGCCACTGAATTCAGAGATCTGTCCACGTGAGAAAAGGAGTATGACTGAAGACTGGCACATAGCGATTTGATTCTGTTGATCCATCCTGTAAGAGTGGGATTCCTGTTAATTATCCTTTCTGTTGCCAATCCTATAGTGTTTTTTGAATCCCCATAAATCTGCAGTTGTTGGATATTCAGGAAGGAGGTAAACTGTAAAAGACCCGCTAGTGCCATAGGCTCTGCCTTATTGTTAGTATCTCGACCACCAAGCCAATAAATTGAGTAGTATAGGTCTTCAGACATTAATATGTAGACTCCACATGCGCACAAGCCTCTTTGTGCAGCTCCATCAAAAAAGGCCCTTGGATATCCCATCTGCTGTACTGAAAAGGTTGCCAGGTCTGTGATTTTTGTTGTCAGATTGTTTTTTAGGAATGGAGAGATACATTGAAATGATCTGATCAAACAGAGGCAAATGTGAGCCTTTACCTTCTTGAAATATGGCATTATTCCTTTTCTTCCAGACATACCAAAAAAGCAATAGAGGGATAGATCTATGAGTAACTTTCTGCATGCCCCACCATCTGATAGCCTCCTTGACCTCTGTATGATCTGTTTGTTGGAAACCCAAATATGCAGCTAGTTCCTTCCACAACTGATAAGTATAGCTACAAGTAAGAAAGGCACGATTAGTATTCTCATTCCCATTTTTACAAAGTAAACAAATACTGGACCTTGCCGTTGCCTTTTTTGGAGGTTCTCCCAAGTTAATATCTTGTTATGGAAAACAAGCCAGGAAAAATGTAAAATTTTGTAAGGCACCCCAGTTTTCCATAACGAGGTAGGAAATGTGTATTGAAAAGGATTCGGCATCGACCTAGCCAGAACCAATGTGTTTAACAATGTTATCAGAGTGAGGTTCGAGGAGTATAAGAGCACAGTTAATCTGTTTTGTCAAATAGAACGGGCCAATAGTTTTTGTGGCCTGAGCTTTTGAGTATGATCTCTTGTTGGTAAGAAATCTCTTGATTTAGACATCTGCGCTGAGAGGTGTTTTCTAAAAGCAACATGGTGCGGAGAGCCTCGAGAGCGATCACAGCAGAAAACAAAGCATTTTGTATCGCTGCCTCTTTGGAGACATGTTAGAAGGGGAAATAAGTGGCAGAGTATATTGCATTTGATTCGCTCGCAAGTGGAAACGGATCTGAGCAACCTAGGATATACAAGAACTAGCAGATCAAGCAGAGTGAATGCCAATGTGAAGGACCAGTGCGTGAGGGAATCCAAAGACATAAGATTTTTGAACGAGTTGGACGCTTTTGTTCAGTGTTTTCTCTGCCAACTATAAATCTGGTATGAGGTCCAAACACAATATATTTTATGCAGATTGTGATTATCATCCAAGATTGCAATAACAGTAAATGCTAATTCGAATTAGTTTCTGCTATTACTGGTCTGTAAACCAGACATAGACTGCACACTTACACTTCTGTTCATTCTGTCATTGCTCATTTACATACCGTACCTATCTGTTGATTCTGTCAAGTTTAACATCAGGTTTAGGTTGTGACCCCGCGAAAGTTTAACAACCCAAGATATTGGCTATCAATGCCATATAGTCCAACATCACCAAATTACATAAGCCCGTGGCTGATATTTTTTTTTCTTTCTGCGGTCAAACCATTTCCAGGGCCATTTTGTGTGTGGGTAGCCGCTCACCTGCGGTTGGAAATCCTGGACAATCATAGTAGCGAGAAAGAGAACCATAACCCTCCATCCCATCTCAATGGAACAAAAAGAGAACCATAGCCCTCCATCCCATCCCAATGGAACAAAGGGAATTTTTTAACCCGACCTCGTGAACTTCCGCTAGCACGATCATTCTCCCTCCCTGCATTCGATTGCTCATGCGTAAACCTGAATCAAATAAAAAGACGGTTTATTTTATTTTTTCAGGTTGGCTGGAAGTACTCAATCTCTTTTTATTTTTTATTTTATTTCGGGGCCGGCTATGATATAAAATTAAATCTCAAGGTGTTTCGGTTGTGATATAGAACGATATGCAAATCCTGTTGATAATTCACCTCTGTTTTTCCAATATTCGAAGCAATAAGTCGTCTCCAGTCTCGGTTTCTAGTTTAACGAAAAGTCTGGAAAGCGAGAAATTTTCTGTTTGAACATGGTGCTGAGTGATTTTGAAGCCTGCGAAGTTTCAAGTCGGTTTTAAATTTTTGTTGAGATTTGATTTTATTTCGGAGAAGAGGTCATTTGGTATATTAAAGATCACAAGTTCACCTTGTGCTTTGTGCATTTTATTTTTACAAAATAAAGGGAAATTAATTTTGTGAAGCCTGCGAAGTTTGAAGTCGGTTTTAAATTTTTGTTGAGATTTGATTTTATTTCGGAGAAGAGGTCATTTGGTATATTAAAGATCGTAAGTTCACCTTGTGCTTTGTGCATTTTATTTTTACACAATAAAGGGAAACTAATTTTGGAGGTCGTGATACTCACTACAGTGGGGAAGTTAATTATATATTTACAAAACAAAGGTAAATTCAAATACTTGTGCTTGATAATTTTATTTTTTCAGGTTGGCCGCAAGTACTTAAATCTCTTTTTTGATTTTCGGCTATGATATAAAATTAAATCTCAAGGTGTTTTGGTTGTGATATAGAAATATATGCAAATCCTGTTGATAATTCACCTCTATTTCTCCAATGTTCGAAGGAACAAGTCATCTCCGGACTCGGTTTTAAAAATCTGGAAAGCGAGAAATTTTCTGTTTGAACATGGTGCTGAGTGACGTTGAAAATTAAATCTCAAGGTGTTTCGGTTGTGATATCCTGTTGATAATTCACTTCTATTTCCCCAATATTCGAAGGAACAAGTCATCTCCAGACTCGGTTTTGAAAATCTGGAAAGCGAAAATTTACTGTTTGAACATGGTGCTGAATGAAGTTGAAAATTAAATCTCAAGGTGTTTCGGTTGTGATATAGAAATATATGCAAATCCTGTTGATAATTAACCTCAATCTCTCCAATATTAGAAGGAACAAGTCATTTCCAGACTCGGTTTTAAAAATCTGGAAAGCCAGACATTTTCTGTTTGAACATGATGCTGAATGATGTTGAAGCCTGCAAAGTTGAAGTCGGTTTTTAATTTTTGTTGAGATTTGATTTTATTTTGGAAAAGTTTAAATTATACAGTTTGAGTATAAAATCAAGAAAAGAATAGACATTCTGTTAGAAGAGGTCATTTAGTATATTGTATTAAAGATCACAAAAATTTAAATCTATCTCTGTGCTTGATAATTTTATTTTTATGAAACGGAGGGAAGTTAATTTTGGGGGTTGTGATGGTCACTACACTGGTTTGGCAGCAAGAAAATGACATTTGTTTGCAGCAATTACATTTTTATTGGACCATGTTGCTATTTGGTCAAGTTGAGCAAGGTTGCCCTCTATATTTTACTGGTTTTGATCTATATATTGATAAATTGGAAGAGTGACTAAATCTGCAAGGTGGAGATGGTGTTCCGTTGGGAGAGTTTGTGATAAAGCTTCTTTTATATGCTGATGATATTGTATTGATTTCTAATTCGGCCCATGGATTGCAAATGCGTTTATATGCTTTTGAGCATTTTTGTAGAGTATAGGGGGAATGCAAGTCAAGACTAGCAAGACCAAAATAATGATTATTTTTAGAAGACAACATTATTGAAGAAGTAAATGAGTACAAGTACCTTGGGATTGATTTCAACAACAAACTCAATTGAGAGCAAAAGAAGAGAATTTTAGGAGGATGGAAAGTATTGTATTATATGTTTTTCAAATAAATGTAGAGAGAGTTATGGGATTGGAAAATGATTAAAGTGGACCAAAATAATGATTTTTTCTAATAAAAAGAAGCAGAGCTAACATACTTTATTTTTTGAAGACAACATTATTGAAGAAGTAAATGAGTACAAGTACTTTAGGATTAATTTCAACAACAAACTCAATTGAGAGGATTGCAAAAAGAAGAGAATTTTAAGAGGGTGGAACACATTATATTATATGCTTTTCAAAAGAGATGTAGAGAGGCAGAGTTATGGGATTGGAAAATGATTAAAGTGCTTTTTGGATTCTTAGTTTGTCCAATGACCCTATATGGGCGTGAATTGTGGGCTAGCAACACTCTCGTCTCAAAATGAAAACAAATTGAGAAAATCTAAAAATGTTTGATCATGAGCAAGTTCAGATAAAAAGTTTAGTGCTTTATGAAATAATGTTGAGTAAAACATGAACAATTCCCATTGAGGTAATTGCTATGGTGCGACTTATAAGATATCTAAAAAGAATTGAGCAAATGAGAGTAGGTAGATGGCCTAATGTTATCTTCAATGAAGGCATGAGCCAAAGAAAGAAAACATGGATGAAACAAAACTACACATGGATGCAAAAATGGAATATCTACTTCAATGCTTGTCCCACAAATAACAAGGAGATAAAGGATTTTGTTATGTAGAAGTTTTGTAAAAAGGTATGGGGAAAAGAGTTGTGTATAAAGAAGAAATATTGCCAGGTGCAAGCCCCGGAAGTGATGAGTGATGCCATGTGATTCGTTTTCCACTTTTCACTAGTTTTAATCCCACTTCTTCACCCCTGTGAGCATCACCCGATGCAATGAGTGCTAAGTGAACTATTCAAAAATCATGAGAAATTAGTCAGTTACGACTACCTCTCATGGAAATGGTCATACGTGAATGACTTAATTAACGCATTTGAATCCCAAAAAATGATATCTAATATAATGCACTACGTAATCCCCCATACTTAAAAAAAAAAAAGAAATATTACATTGAAGAATTCAACCCTACGTGTGATTTACAACAAAAAGAGTTCGTTGGAGCTAGCATTTCGTGGAGGGCAAAGGTTTTTATTGCTCAATTGAGGGCCAACTCACATCAACTTTAGTATGAAACAGGACAGTGGAAAAGGCCTAAAGAAGCTTGGGAAGAACCGGTGTGTACGTTTTGCATGTCTGGGGTTGTGGAATTGGAAAAACATTTCATTTTGGAATGTTTATGAGAACATGTTAGCATCAGTGTCTTGGCATAGTCTTTTTAGCGAGGGGATTGTTGGAAGGTTGGGTTAGTTTATCATCAATTTGAATCGGAAAAAATTGAATTGCAAAAAAACGAAAAACAGGAAACTAATGGTCTCAAAGTATTTTTAGTCTCGTAACTTGAAAATATCATTTCATTTCATTAATTTGTTATCTGATGATTTTTTTATTGATTTTATAGGTGCATTTTTTGTTGAACTCGACACCATTTTCAAAATTATTGCAAGTTTTCTTTGATAGGAAGCTAAAGAAAATGGTTAAACTTGATTTGTTAGAATTATCAAGTAGTCTAATGTCATCTACGGTTCGCCCAAATTAGAAAGGATATGCTCTCTAACATCCAAACATGTTTGCAAAATGCTCAAAGCAAAATTGAATTCTTGAAGCTAGAGTCACAGTTACACCGACACAAACTTCAAAAGGAAAATTTTGATTCTAAACTGGTGTTTGTTTATAACAACATTTTGTTCGAACCTGATTCTAATCTACAGTCAGGGATGGATCAGACTATTTCAAGAGAAAATTTGGATGCAGCCAAAAGTTTAGATGAGAAGCTGGTCGTTCCCAAAACTTTATGTGGGAAGAGATTACGCATAACAAACACAAAACTGGTTTGGGATACAACAAACATGTCTTGGATGTATTTTTTCATCTCGATTTTTCTAAACCTATACAATTTTGTAGTGTTAGATTTCTGGATGGTGTTGTTTCAGAACAAATTGATCGATGTCAACAGTGTAATAGGGTTGGACATGCGAAAGATCAATATTTTGATCTTCACCCGCTATGTGAAAACACAATCACTATTCAAGCAGATGTTCGAGAAAGAAAACTACAGAAAAATAGAAACTAAATTTCAAATGGATTGCTTCTTGGGAGGGAAAGAAGAGAACTCCATTTTATTCAGTGAGCCTTATTGTTCTTTAATTTAAAAAGTAAGAAGTTTAAGAAAAAACATAGATTTTTAAATCATGATATATAAATCATTTAAGAAGTAAGAAGTTTAAGAAAAAACATCAAGATTTTAAGTCATGATATAAAAATCTTTGGATACAGAAGGTCCAACCTAGGTGATTGTTTACATAATCAACAACAAAATCACAAGCAATTAGGAACACCAATAATAACAGAAAAACTGTGAGATTGTTCAATGTATGAAATTAGTTCAGTTATGTACTAGAGTAACATTAATATATTATGAAAGATTAGCAATGACAACACCAAACAACCTGAAAGAACAAACAACCAAAAGTTTAGAGTAATTTTTTTATTTTTTATTTTTAAAATCAGTAATGTAACCCATCACAAAAAAGTAATAAAATAGTCCATGATAAGTGAAAAATTGATATAGATTGAGGATGAATGTTGAGAGAGCCCATGCAAAGTTTGCCCTTGATGTCCTTAAGGTTGTTCCAATGCAACTGATAATGCTCTACTCATCATTGCACAATGTTACTAAGAATTCCTTTTTCTCATTATCACACTACTATCCAAATGAATTAATACATTAGTAATACCATAACTAACAACCATTTCACTGCCTTTTTTTTCTAGACAATGGACACTCTAATTACCGGCCAACTTGGTTTTACATTATATTGTTTAGCGAGGTTAGATTTGGTCATTCACTACAACAACATGAAGTTAAAATTAATTGTAACTCATAAACTATGCAACACTAATTGACTCCTTTAACATTATTAACATTTTGGGATATGTTCTTTTGTACAAATATTCAACTTTTGTTGCAAAAAGTCTTGGAAAAAGAAGTTCCAAGCTAAGTCACATGATCAAGGTTCGGGTTTGGGTTCGACAATGATTAGGTTTGGTTCAGGTTCGGATGAGGTTCACCATTAGGACATAATAGTAAGAAATCAACATCAATAAACATAAAAAATGCTATTGTAGACATGACATGGACACTGTAAGGATTGATTACAAGTCTGAGTTGTGACATGAGGTTATGAGTTTTGATCCATGAACTTGATTAATGGCTATGAGATTCGATGAAGTTCGCCAAATCTCAATATCTTTTTTAAGGTTCGCCAAAATTCGAACCTGAAGGTTGAATTTTGACGAACTTTATGACATAGGTTCTAAGTAATTCAATTTAATGTTGTTCTCTAACCTCTTTTGTGTTGAAATGTGTAATTAGTTTTGATCTTCATAATGGCATATGTAATTGTGATTTTATGTATTTAATAAAAATAGAAATAAATTTATTATTTGTAATCTTGACCCATGGGTTTCATGCTCAAAGGAAATTTATTTTTAGGTAAAACACCCATTGAGTGCTTTTAGGTTTGTCATAAAGTAAATTGAATCATTGTTATGTATTGAAGACTCATCTAGGCATGTTACATATTGTAAAGAAAAATTTATTGAGTCACAATAGAGTCAAAAGACCCTCAAAGACTTCGTCATGGCACAAATATCAAGTCGGCCTACATGAAGGGACAAATTGCGCTCAAGATAACAATTCGTACCCCTCGCAAGCCTATAAGTAAGAAGGAATTTGACCTCATTTGCACTCACTCAAGCAAGTTCGATCTCCTCAAGATAGAACTTGGAAAAGGATGATGAAAAAGAAGAAGATCAAGATCGAAATTTTTGGGCCTCTCTCTCTTTTGTTAGGGTTTTTACAATGTCTGAGCTAGACAAGATTTTGAAGCCGCATCGAAGCTGTGAAGCTACAAGGTCAAAGCTGTGAAACTGCAAGGTCGAAGTTGTGAAGCTGCAAGGTCGAAATTTGAAGCTGCATCTAGGTCAAAGTCGCTGAAGCTGCTAGATCGAAGTTGCAGAAATTGTTGTTGGGGTCAACGTTGTTGGAAGGTGGAAGTTTGTTGCTGGAAGTTGTGTAAGGAAAGCTCATCAAGAAGGAAGGATGACTTGGTCTTGGAGGGTCTTGGTCAAGGGTCATAGGTCTTGGAATTCACCAATTGAAGTTCTATAAGAAGAGAAGTATTTTGATGGGTTTTCCTTTTAGTTGGAGAGGTTTTGACCTTCGTTGATCGCCTATATCTTGTGGCAAATTGTCTCATTATTCTTTATGATATGGTAGTTGTTTGATGATAGAGAACACTAATAATAATAAAGGAAAGACAAAGTTAATCAAGTAAAAATACATCACAAGTAGTTATCAAGGTAAGAGAAATCACCTACACATGGTATTAGAGTTAAGGTGACTTCATCAAGGAAGGGAAACACGATGAAGGATACTCTAGGGATGAAGTATAAATAGATCATCTTGGAAACATCAAGAGCATCAATCATCAAGGACTAACCCTCTCATCATATTGAAAGGGAATAATTAAGAGCATCAAAGAAGACCTCAAAACGCTATCTCATCCAAAGAAAGGTTCCACACTTGAAGCATTCTTGGGAATCTCACACATGACACAATCATTATCACAAGGAAAGAAGAGTGAAGCACTTTTGGGTCCATTTTTCTGGGCTATATTCTCCACACACGTGAAGTATTAAGGCATCCTTCTGTATCAACAAGTATTGAATTGCAACCACCATCAAGGATCTAGTTTTGTGCCAAGAAAGGTCTCCTTTGCAAACTGAAATAACAAGAAAAAGAAGTCTAAGTCAAGAAAAGTAGAAACGAGGAAAATTTGTTCACCACATGTGAAGTATTAAGGCATCCTTCTATAGCAAAAAGTATTGAATTGCAACCACCATCAAGGATCAAGTTCTGTGCCAAGAAAATCTCCTTTGCAAACCAAAATAACAAGAAAAAGAAGTCAAGTCAAGCAAAGTAGAAAGGAAACAAATTTGTCCATCTTCTAGCCACACGTGTGAACTAGGGTTATTGGAGAAAAGGCCAAATTTGCAAAACTACTACATCAAGCCAAAATTCTGGAGAAGGGCCGAAATTTGAGGTTGTGAAACAAGTTTAACTAGCTTTGTCTTGAAGGAAGAAAAGCAGGAAAATGTGTTGCCATTATCATCAAGGAACCAATGTGATCTCCTTTTGAGCCAAGGATCACTTTTGAAGAAATACATCTTCACCAAGAAAACTTCTTCTATTATCTACAACATCAACAAAATCAAGAAGGCATCAAGTTGAATATTTATCATCTAGGAGTATCTTCACTTGACAAGTAAATATTTTTATATCTATATTTGAATATGTCAAAATGAATTCATATTGCAAGGAGAGAAACAAATTGGTTGGGTTGTCAAACTTTCTTGCATGGAAGAAGATGATATATTTGATCCTCATAGAAAATGAAGTTGTTGGTCACGTTAAGGATTTAATTGTCAAACCGTCGAAAGAAGAAGCTCAAGCTTTACAAGTTGAAGATATCAAAAGAAGGAATAGGCTCATATTTAATGAGGGTGCTAGAAATAAGAGATCAACTCCAAGAGAGTTGGGAGAAATAATGTCTGACAAGGAAATGACTACCATAGTGCTCAATGCACTACCATAGGAATGGAGCAATTTCACATCAAACATCTATGGGAAGAAGGAAGCTAACCCATTCAATGAACTATGGTCATTATGTAAAATTGAAGAAACCACGCTGAAGGAAAAAATCAATGTAGGATCAAACGAGAAATCTCAAGCATTTGCTGCCATGGCTAGAAGAAAAGGGAATTTTGGGAAGCTTGGTCCTCAGAAAAAGAAGAACATGTCGAAGGTTTAATGCTATCACTGTCATGAATATGGGCACTACAGGAGAGATTGTCCAAAGTTGAAGAAGGACAACAACAAAAGAGGAAGGGAAGAAGCCCATATCGCTGAAGAAGTGGAAGATGAAAAGAAGAAATCCAAGGAGGAAGCAAAAGATCTATACTATGATTGGGATAGTTTTCCTCACCTAGTTCTTTTCAAGTTTCCATTTCAAGTTTTTTGTTGTAAAATATAACTATCATGGTAGCAATAATTAGAAGCATGATAGGATGCATCATGTTAGGAGATGACATCATAGAAGCATACGATTGAAAGCAAGAGCTCGTGACATCATCATAAAGAAGCATGAAGGATAACTGAAATAAAAGTCTATGGTTGTCACCTATAGAATAATGTAGCTCTTGGTAACTTCATTAGAAGCATAAGTAGTACTTATGGGAAAAATAAAGTCATATAATATAGAGCTCATTATACATCATTCAAAAGGAGCAATTGCAAGATGAGGATGATCAAGATCCTTCGTTGGAATCTTCATCGAACGATTCACCTACTGGAAGAAGCGTCTTGCCGAGAATTCTACCTTGTATTTGATTCATGGAATGATGGTATGATGTCAAAAGAAGTGAAGCAGGTCAAGGTGATTGAATTTATTTCAATCAAGGAAGTTGCTAAAGGAAGTCTAGACAACCAAAAGAAAGAGGCATGTATGCATGTACTTGATAAAATAGAGTCATGTCATATGGTTGTAGATATCATGAATGCGTGCTCTACTTGAAGAGCATGATCAAAAGAAATGATCCGCTCTTGTGAAAGGATGCATAAAGGCATGGTTCACACATTGACTAGATGAATTCAACATAATATCTCTTCATATAAAATATGAGGTGCTTGACAAAGTCGAAGGTACTACGATTGAAAGTTCTTGGGAGGAAATGTGCGAATAAAGAAAGGAAGAGATCATGAAAAATGAAATTGTGGAAAAGACAATCCACATCCAAGGACTAGAAGATTTGACTATGATATCTCCATGGGAAAGATATGAAGATCCTTATAGAGTTTGAAAAAGAAAGAGACCCTTGACGTTATATATATTTTTGGAGATGTGTCAATATATATGCAGGACGCTGATGCAAACAAGGAGATGTCATGATGAAGACCATCACAAAGGTATTTTAGATTTAATATTCATTTCACATTTTTGAACAATATCTGGATGGGCTAATGTAGGGCTACCAAATGAAGAGCTGCAGATATCATCTATAACTGACACTCGTGGTAGGATGAAAGATCCTGAAGAAAACATGATGTGCAGAAGGTAGCAAGGTATGAAGGAAAGACAAGATATGGACTAATGGATCACTTTCCAATGAAAGAAAGGATGACATGAATGACATGATTCATGAGTGAAAGTGATGGATGGTTAATGCCTTACGAAGAAGCCCCAAAAATATGAATACCCTGAATAAAGAAAAATAAGTTGATGACATCGAAAGGAGGAGATCTTAAAGCAGTTGGTTGTCCCATGATCTCCACCTAAATAGTTGCTAGAAGCAAGTCCCTGATTGAGAGGGAGCTTGGTCAAGTTCCTGATTGAGAGGGAGCTTAGGTGCATTCCTTTTATAGGAATGAGTACATTCCTTCACTAGAATGGGCATACCCTTCTTAATTGAGAGGGAGAGATAGACACATCATTCTTGTCTTCACCTAGGAAGATAGAAAGGAGGATGGGGTAAACATCTGGCATTTGATACTCGTTGAGGATGTGGTAGGTCATCCAAGATAAGAGTAGTCGTATAGGAGCAATATTCTTTGAAGACTAGGAATCCAAGCTAAGAATAGTCCTGGTGGGAAATAATCTGAGAGAACCTAGGTGGGGCAAGTTTTGAGAGATACAATGATGAGTGTGTTTATAAATCATTGGTCTCGCCAACGTTTTTCTCTGATCTTGTGGAGAGATAGAGTTGTTAGTCTAGGCCTTGCTATGTGACAGTGCAAGATGATATGATGCTATATAGATGAGTTACCAATCTCACTATTCTTATCAAAATTCTTCAGATTGAGAATGTCCAAGTACCTTGTATGGATTATGAATACCTCCCTAGTTAAGAGGGAGTGTTGAAATATGTAACTAGGTCTGGTCTTCATAATGGCATATGTAATCGTGATTTTATGTATTTAATAAAAAAATAAAAAAAATTATTATTATTTGTATTCTTGAGGCATGGGTTTCATGCTCAAGGGAAATTTATTTTTAGGTCAAGCACCTAATGAGTGCGACCAAACCAGAGCCAAATTTTGCATGCTTGCCTTTATCTTCCCTTATTGTACCCCATCTAAGCACCAGGTCTCCTTTCTTGAAATTTCTTTCTCTAGCCAATCTGTCAAACAAATCCTTCATCTTGTTTTGATATTTCCTTAGCTTGTATTGAATCTCATCCCTGTTTTCATTTAACTAAATGATTTTATTAATCCTTCTTGAAAAATCATCTTTTTCTTCATAATATTCCTAAACGAATGTCATAACTGGTAAAGCTAAAAGAGTGGGAAAAATTGCTTCCTTACCATATACTAATTGAAAAGGAGACTTGCCTGTAGACCTCTTGGGAGAAACTCTCTTTGTTGAAATTGCATGGATCAGGTGACTGTCCCAACTCTTTTTATGGTCTTCAAGAGTTTTCTTAATGACCTTAACTAAGCTCTTGTTGGAGGACTCTGCTAGCCCATTACCCTGTGGATAGTATGGTGTAGAATGATGTAACATAATTGAATACTTTAGACATAACTCAATCATTTTAACACTGCTAAAAGTTGTTGCATTGTCTGTAAGAATCTGTTGAGGACATCCAAATCTTGAGAAAATCTGTTGAGGACATCCAAATCTTGAGAAAATATTTTCCTCAAGGAATTTAATTACAACAATATCAATTGCATTTTTAACAGGTATACTCTCTACCCATTTGGTAAAATAGTCTGTAGCAGTTAGAATCCATCTATTTTGATTACTTGAATGTGGATGAAACTTCCCTATGAAGTCCAACCCCCATTGTAGAAAAGGTGCTTGAACTAATATTAGAACAAGAGGGGGTACTGACAAGTTCTGTTTCACTGCAAATATATGAAATTTGGTGCAATTTCTAACTCTTGCTGCAACTTCTTTAAACTGTGTGGGCTAGTAGAAGCCTGCTTTTAAAATTTTGTAATCTGTTGCTCTCCAGGCATAATGTCCACCACAAAACCCCGCATGGAACTGATATATAATTCTCTCTGTTTCATTTTCAATCAAACAGAGTAGAAGGATATTGAGAGGATATTTCCAGTATAGATTATCATTGATAATACAATATTTAATTGCTTTGAGCTTCAGGTTTTTACATTGCTTTAAGTCAAGTTCAACTGGACATTGAAAATCTCTAAGAAACTTCACAATATCAAAATACCAATCAGAGAGTAGATATTCCTGATCTATATGAATGAGAATCATTTGATCTGAAGAAGAAGGTTCTTGTGGGTTCTCCCCTTTTGCATTTAAGTAGGGTTCTTGTGGATTCTTCCCTGATAAAATTTCAAAAACGAGATTTATTCCCAATACTTTGCAATTGGATTCAGCTAACAATTTGGCCAAACCTTAACCTTTTACTAATTTTTTGGTCTTGATCTCAAGATCAAATTCAAGAATTTTAACAATCCATCTCCCTCTTCTTCCATCAGTATCAGGTTGGATCAAAACAATTTTGACAACATGATTAGGGACATAGGCTGTAATGTGTGAATGCAAAACATAGGTTCTAAAGGCTTTGAGGGCTTGGATTAAAGCATAAACTTGTTTTTTAATAATATCATATTTAAGCTTGGCATCCCTCATGACTTTACTAAAGAAGACTATGGGCTGGTCATCACCATTTATATTCTTCTGTAAAAGTACAACTACTAAGGTTGTCTCTGATGCAAAAGAAAATACTCTAAAAGGGGAAGAGTAATCAGGGCTAGCTAATGTAGGGGTTTCAGATATAGCCTTTTTGATCTAATCAAAAGCATATCTGGCAGAAACTGTCCATTTCACTTCATTGTTCCTCTTTAACATATCGGTTATATCTTTTACTATCTCTGCATAATTAGGGATAAACCTTATGAGAAAATTAATTTTCCCAAGGAAGGCTTGTATCTCTTTCTTGTTTCTAGGCAAAGATAGAGTTTGAATAGCTGAGACTCTCTTTGGATCAATAAAAATTCCTTCCTCGGAGATAATATGCCCCAATAGTTTCCCTTGTTTTACAGCAAATAAGACTTCTTTGGATTTATGGATATGCCATATTTTTTGCACCTTGTAGAAAATCTAAGTAGGTTAACCCAATAATGAAAGATAAATCAAAGCAGAATACTATAACCTACTTCTACTATCAATTTGTAGAAGCTTAAAGATCGAGTTGAACAATATAACCATAAGAAGAAGAATCAATGGCACAATACACATGAAAATACTTTAGGGAAAGCCTCAGCTAAAAACCCCACACTATTGTATTATCATACATGGTGGAAATACATAGGAATTATACAAAGCCTTAGCTCTCACAACTAACCAGCTCTCAGTACAATCCTCACAGATGCTCACATGAAATCTTGGTTTCTCTCTAGCCTTCCTCTCTGCCCTCTAAGCTCCTATTTCCTTGTGCTGTACCTTGTGGATGATTTTCCTATTACCAAGTGGAAAACTAGGCCTTCAAAACCACACAATCCTCAAGGATGAATCCTTGACTGCATGCATGAGTTTTCTCCATGAGAAAACACATGCAACTGATAATACACTGTCCTTGAACATTAATCTCAATTGGGTCTTTCTCAGAATAGACATGCATGAGTTTCTAATGAGGGAATCTTTAGTTAACTGGAGTAGCACTAGTTGAATGCATTAATGCATCAATTGACTGTTAACTCATTATTAGTTCCTCAAACAGTTCGGAACTAATTTAACTGGACTTAACTCAGTAAACTGAGTTAACTAATTACAACTGAAATATAACTCAATCTTATCTCCTTAATTTAAGGGATAACTCTTGCATGACTTCAGAAATACTTCTAACTTGAATTTCTCCAACTAATTTAAATAAAATAATTAATAATTTCCAAGTA
>APFE031512312.1:72735-102807 GCA_000404065.3 Pinus taeda | reverse complement strand
ATATTAATGAAAGTCATAATATTAGGTTTTTAATTGGAATATTATTGTTGCCATATTTCAAACACCTGTCAAAAACCTTGCTCAAGTGTTTTAAATGATTTTCATCAGAATCAGAGAAAATAGTTAAATCATTTAGATAAATGAAAATGAATTCATATTTCTTACCAACAAGTGCTAGATCCATGGCTCTCTGGAAAGTGGCGTCAACATTTGTCAGTCCAAATGGCATCTTGGTATACATGAATGTACCCTAGGGAGTAGTAAAAGCAGTTTTGTCTTGGTCAGCTTGATTCATCATAATCTGGTTGTAACCAGAAAATCCATCTAGCATAGAAATCCTATTTGCACTTGAAACTTTCTAAAGTAGAGGATCCATTTTGGGCAATGGGTAGTTATCCTTTAAAGATGACTTGTTCAGATTTCGAAAGTCTACACATAACCTAATTTCACCATTTTTCTTCTTGACAGGAATTAGGTTAGCCACCCAGTCAGAATACCTCAAAGGTACTATTATATGAGCATCAAGCAACCTTTTAATTTCTTTCTCAATGGTTGGAAGAAGTAATGGATTGATTCTTCTTAATTTTTGTTGGAAAGGTTTTGCCTCTTGTTTTAAAGGAATTTTTTGCTCAATCAAATATGTATCATAAGTTTTTAATTCATTATAAGACCAGGCAAAAACATCTTTGTAATTTTTGAGAAGATTCAAGTATTTCTTTTAACATCCAAAGGCAAAGATGATAATATTTTAACATTTCTAACTTCATCTAAAGTCCCAATATTGCACTCTTCATTTTCTTCTTCAGCTGAATTAGATAAGGGGTTTTTGGAGACATCATTATTATCATATAGTTTTTCCAATGGAATTAATCCTTTGGGAATAAAACTATTAGATAACTGAATGATATCATGATCAAGAATTTTAGGACTAAATGAAGTGTTTGAGCTCTGCTGATTTGATTCTTGGACATCTTTTTGATCTTCTTCAATTTTCATATTTGAAAATTCATTAATGACTTGAAGGAAAGATTTTAATTGCTCATCATCCTCAAAAATCTGCTAGTGTTTAAGGTTATCAGGAATTGATGGTCTGTACTTGACTTGAATCTGATATTGCAACAATACTGGCTCAGGGATTTTGAAAGAGCTTGCTGAAACAACAAGTGAATCATCATGCATATTATCATCCCTGGGTATAACGCTTATGTTAAATCCTTGAAAGAAATTTTCAATTGTATCCCAAACTTCATTTCTATAAGATCTAAGTCTTGGGTGCTTTGTTTGACACATGTTTCTAACTTGTTTGAATATTAGTTTAGAATCAGAAAAGACACTCAAGTCTTGAACCTTTAGACTCTTAGCTAGTTCAAGGCCAAGAAGAAAAGCCTCATACTCAACCACATTATTGGTGACTTCAAATTCAAGTTTACATGATTGAGTAATATTTTCTTTATTTGGTGAGATTAAAACAATCCCTGCTCCTGCTCCTTCCTTTGAGAAAGAGCCATCAAAATAAAGTTTCCAGATATCAGATTTTACAATTTTAGGTTTGGAAACTATATTTTGGATGACAATTTGAGTGTTTGATGAATTTTGCAATGATAACTGAAAGCAACCAAAATCCTGATCTACTACATATATGGGGTGATATTTTGCTTGATCAAGCCTGCAAATAGTATGGAGGAATCTAACTTCCCTATATAGCCTTAAATGTTCACCTCCATAGAATGGAATAGTAGCAAAAGACATGTCCATTTGAAGTGATTCTCCAAGTTTAGCACAACATGATATAGACATAAGCATGCCAAAATTGGCAGGAATATCAGTGACAACTATGTCTAAGACTACACTCTTAACAGGTATTTGGTCTAAGGTCACAACTAGGTCTTTGATCAGTCCTAGTCATGGTACTTTATTTGAATCAAAGGTGTAGAGGTCATGATAGGAACAAGTAACTTGAAACTGGAGTGGGTCCATAATTACCTTTGGCATAAGGTTATGAGAAGCTCTAGAGTCCAACATGCAGTTATACAAGAGAAAATCATGGACCTCTAAAGTTATATAAAAGGGTGGAACAATCTCATCAATCATATGAGAACTAGGGCAAAATATTACTGAGGGTTTTTCATATTGTAAACTAATAATATCTCCCTCAACATCCACACTAGAGGATTGCATCCATTTAGACACTTGATTTTTATAACCAGAGTTTTTGGAAAGTTCAGCTAAAGGGATATGAATCTTGACTCTTTCCAATTCTTTCTTAATATTAAAAGTTATAAAAATGGTTTTATCAGATGAAAATGTTTCAGTAGATGACTCTGTAGTTCGAGGTGTTGGATTTTACGTTTGGATATATTTTATTGCAGGTTCAGTTATAGTTGTAGATTTTGGACGTCTACCTGGGTCTGATCTAGGTCTTAGATCATATCTCTTATTTAATTCTGCAATAAAAAATTCATAAAATGCTTAATATTTGGAAAGTTGAGAATCTCCCTGCTCTTGTTCAAAAGACTGAGAGGAAGATGTAGGTACTATTTCCATTTGTACTGCTGAATAATCAATATTATTGATATCTTCAGTAATTAAAGGACCTGTATCTTGAGGCTGTTGATCATCAATCAACAATGGTGGTTGGATGTTTTGATCAGAACCTGGTCTCTGGAGGATCTGCATTTGGGGAGTTCTTCGAAATTGAATTTGAGCTGGAGACCTAACAAAAGTTTGCTAGGTAGTTCTAGGTTGTGATTCAATTTTACAAATCCTATTGGAAAGGTTTCTAAGTAAGGATGTGATTTCATCAATTTTCTGATCTCCAAGTTTAGATTTGGAAGAAGATGAGTCATCAATCCTAGCTTTTAATTCTCTTTCTTCTTTCTCTGCTTTAGCTTTAATCTTTCTATAAGAAGAACTATTAGCTTCAACATCTATAGAATTTGTCTGCATAACGTTTAATTTATTGGATACTCTGTCTCTTAACATGACTGCAAAGTCATCTTCAAATTCTTTAGAAAATCTAACTTTTGTAGTTGCTACTGGTGGCTTACAATCAACATGCATTTTATGATCAATTTTATTAAATATCTTGATAAATTTGGCCACTGGTTCACCAGGTTTCTCTTCAATTCTTCAATTTCAGTGAGAAAGTAGACAAGATCCTTCTTTACCCCCGATTGTTTTTTAAAGATAGTTATGAGTTCATTCCATGTTCTAATAGAGTCAGGCCTAAGTTGTCTAAACCAGATCATAACATTTTCTTCTAAGGATTTCACAAATAATCTCATATAAACTTTTGCATGTTCTATGTTCATATTATCTGCAAAATCTAAGAAAGTTGCTACATGATCTTATGCTGAAGAACTAGTTTCACCATTGAATCTTGGTAAATGCTTTAAATATCCATCACGAAAATTTGCCAAGTATTGAGGAAGGACTAAAGCAACATATCTTTCTTGTACAATGGCTTGAAAAGCCATAGTGGGAGGTGGAGTATGGGCTGATTGAGTAGATGATGAAGAAGAAGTGGAAGATGATGAAGATGAAGGTGAAGGAGAATCGGAAGGGGTATTAGTATGTGGAGGAGAGAAAGAAGAAGGAGACCTCCTTGAGGATTTCAAAGGGGTTTCAATAACCAACTTATGAACTCCTCATGGAAAGTATTCCTTATTTTCAAACAAAGGATTTGAATAGATAGAAAATGTCTCTTCAAGATTAGTATAAGTTGATGGAACAAAATAAGGAGTTGGAGAGATAAAATCTGTAGGCTTGAATTAAGGTAAATGTAAACCCAATTCTTCCTCATATGAAGGTGATTTTATAGGAATGGATGGTACTTGATATGACTCAAGTGAATGGATTAAAAATGCTAATGGAAGATCTACTCCTTTTGAATGGAGTTCAGAAACCCTAGGAGGTAGTTCAGTCCAATCAGGATTATATGGAACAAATGAAAAAGGATCTACATATGGTATATCTTCTGAGTGTAACGCTGAAGAAGAGAAGTTGTTTGGAGTCTTCTCCTAAAAGAGGCTCCCCTAATAAGTCTCTCTGGATCTCGTAGAGGGTGAACAATCTCAGAATTCGAGCATGATCGAGTATGCTTAAAAGGAGCCAGCTTGAAACATTGGAATCGCCAAGTGAAATATTTTAACCTATATCTAATCCTTTATTCACTTTAAAGGAAAAGAGAAAAAAATCGTTGCTTCCATGGAAAATAAATCTTTCAATCTTTCGCTCCTCGGATATGGCGCCAATTTGATGTTTTCCTTTGAGATAAATCTAGGTCAATTAGTTATGCCAAAGCATCTATAATATTTTGTTGTTTTGAATGGTTCGATGACCAGTGAACAATTTATAAACAGGTGCTTTAAACTCAAATAGATTTCCAAGTAAAATAAAAGGCTTTTTTTAACTGCACATAGTTAATTTGATTTTAATGGGGTGGAAAAGTAGAGCATAAAGAAGTATAATTCATTTAATATTCAAACTGAATACTTAACATACTACAATAAGAAATTAAGAAAATAATGTTTACTTAATCAACAAAATATAATTAGACTGTTACAAAAATATGATGTAATTTATGTTTAAAGAGGAGCTTACAATAACAAACAATTATGTAAATTATTCTCTTATTTATAATCACAACTTCATAGAGGATTCAAAATGAGACTGAAACTCAGTTAGATTTTGAATCAGATAACTGTAAAAGACTTGATTTATATGAAGAAAACATAATGAATGAATAACATGAAATAGAAATCACTAAGAAACATGCAATATGAGATAAATCCAGAATCCTTTATTATTCCAAAGAAAATGCTCCAGCTTAGTACAAATATGCTTGATAGCTTGTTCAAGGGTTCAACCCATAATAACTCAAAGAAGGACTTATTTATACAAAAATTTGAAAAATATCTACAATATGTTGGAACAACATACCAAAATAGGACAAAATCACAAAAATAGGACAATATTGTAGGAACTGAGAAACTGTTGAAGACGTGGCTCTATCTTTTGGGAATCTGCTGCTGATCTGGCCTAAAAAAGCTGATGAGCTGTCATATTATTAGGATCACAAATTAATCAATTATTTCACACAATTAATTCCATCTTTGTTCACTTTGGATTGCCAAATTCACCATCTTTCTAAATGTTTCATCCACTTCTGTATACCTCTCTAAAGTTTTCTTGTTGAGGAACATATGTGTAATTTCATGCTTGATGGTCAAATCAAACTCCAAGGCTTCTAGAAAGGCCTTCCCTGTTATCTGTCCTTTGATTCCCGCAAACTTGCTCTGTCCACTGCAATAGTATATAGTTTCTTGCAATAATCTTCTAATTTGATCAACTTATCATTTAGATCTACCAATCCTGGTAGTCCTTTTTGATTTAAAATATTAAACTTTGAATGAAACCTTTGGACAAAAATATCCAGGGTTTGACATTTTTCTTCTAACGGGTTAATCAAATTCTTCTTTTGTAAGACCTTCTTAATCTCTAAGATGGTAGTTGTTCTATCAGAAATATTTATTCCTTCCATCTCTTCTCTTCTTTTTGAATTTAACACCTTTATCATATTTGTGGCTTTTGCTAGCTTGGTCTTCAAAGCTTCTTTCTGTTCTTCTATTACTGCTTTGCATCTGGTGATGAGTTCTTATTGTTCAAAAATAATTTGTATGGATGGCCATACATTTGTCATAGATTGGTTGATGTGTGTCAAAATATTTTCCTTGGAATGGGACAAAGTATCTGCCATTAGGGACTCACTTTCCAACTTCTGCATCTCATGTACATACAAAGTATCATTCTTGACTTTCTGCAATTCTAAACTTTGGAACTTTTGCAGTAACTTCTCATTTTCCTATTTCTGTATGGCCAATTCTTGTGATAATCTTGCTAGATCAGCTGCTATTGATGTAGACTCAATGGCTGTTGATGATGAACTAGGTTTTGTACCTACAACTGCCATTGGGATTGTTGTGGTTAGAACCATAACAAGCTGTGCTTCTTCTTTCTCCTTTAGTAACTCTTCAAGCTGCTCTTCCATTTTCTTTAGCTGTATATTTTTCTCAATGATAAGCTTGAGCATGTCCACCTTTTGATGTTCATTTTCTGCTATGTCCTTTGTTAGAGGATCTTTTATAGAAGGCAACTTCAACTGTTTCTTTAATGCAACAACTTTTGCATCTTTCTTTTTGAGGAGTAACCCTGCAACTTTGACATATTTGGGGTCATATCCTACTTTAATCACAAAGTCCTCTAGTGCCTTTATTATATTATGTTTGGCTAATGAAGAAATATTTTCTATCTTGAGCTGAGATTGAACAGTGGATAGGCAATCCAAAGTTTGGAAAGAGACATAGTTGTAGTTTTCATGGTGGAAAACAACATCTTACCAATTTGTCTGTGCATATCCATCTGGTCAATTGGATGGATTTGACTGGTAAAAATGAAAACATAGTCTTTTTATAATTTGATGGAGACTTAGGAAGTTGGATTTGGGTTTGTAAGAAAGCCATCTACATTCTTCCTTTCTCACTGTTGAAAGCAAAAAGAAGTCTATGCTGGGAAGTTGATGTTTGTTTCCAAAATTGGCTATATACGTTAGACTTCAAAGTCCATTCTTATGTTTAATCTCAAGGAACCTTGAGAAGATGTTATGATCATTTGAGGAACTGGTTCCCATGGACTGAATGATTTCTAGAGGCTCCCTAGAAGGTGAAGTTGTAGGAGGAGTTGTTGAAAGACTAGCTTCTGCTGATGTAGAAACTTCTGAATCTATGAGATCAATTATTACTGGTTGATTTTCTTCTCTTGATGTTGCCAAGCAAACATTTGGCTTCTTCTATTGTAGAATGAATCCTTTCATAATTCCTCAGTAGATGAACTCTCCTCTCTTACCCTTTTCTATTGCTTGCTCTAAGCAACTGGAGTCTATTCATTGGGGGTGGATACCATCTGTTCATCTACCTCTTGAAGTGTCCCATCAACCCACTGCTCTTGATTCATGAAATTTTCTATTTCTGGTATTGGAGTATGATTATAAGGAGTCATTTTTAATTCAACTCTCTAGGCAGAAATAATACCAAAAGGGTCATAAGACTAGGTAAATCTAGGTTGGAAATTCATTTTCTTTAAAAATGTATCTACCTCAATACCAACTAATATGGTGTTGCAAATAAATGATCCAATCTTTGACTTGATTATGAACTGATATTTCCTTTTTCTTGACACAAATTGTAGGTCATCCATATTGATCATTTGCCTAATATATTCCAGAGAAAAGATTCTCATAGGAACATACTTGGTAAGCTTATATGGTGCAAGCTCATAACCATATACCCTTATCTCTATATAGTTCTGGTATAAATAGAAGTCACTAGTTATAGTTTGCTCGCTTAAGTGTAAAATCCTCTTTATTTCATCTCCAATCCTTGGCTCTATCTGACTGTTGAGAAGTTGTTCCACTCGATGTATGAATGCATCTATAAAATTTGAAAATGAAGAGCTTGTGGAAGCGGTCCTTACTATTTTGGTCCAATGAATCACTGATTGATTCACTCCTTGTTCATCTTGTTTGCTAAGCTTGATAGGCAAAAGATCTCCCTGCTGAAAAAGAAACATGTGAAAAATTACAGAGCTGTAGTTGAACACTCCTTGTATAGTAATATTCATAAATTGTTCATGTATATTATCAGCCAGGAATTGACTGTAATTATACATGAATGTTGGTTACTGATCTTTGTTGAAGATGGAAAGGAATCCAAGGATGGGTTCATCAATAGACTAATCATCTGGATATCCTAACAAGTAGGAAAGCAGAGAAATACAATGTCCAGAGGCTTCAGGAAACATGGGAGATGGGTAGGGTGGATTCCTTTTTGGTAATTTTGCATCCTCACATAAAATATTTCAAAGATTTTGGCTCTCTATGGAAAGGTTAGCTTATGGTTCAGATCCATAAGTGCTGCTGCTGAAAAATGGCTGCGAGAGTCTAATTTAGGAATTAGGAGCATCTGGTTGATGTTTTTAGCAGAGATGGTGATCAAAATGTCTCCATTCTAAGCCACCATTGCTCTTTTTACAGGGTCATATTTGGCTTGGCACCAAGTAATTAGGTCAGGGAAATCATGAGTTTTTGGGAAGCTAAAGAAAGGAAACAATGATTCCCAGAATCTGATTGGGTCTTGCTGGTCAAGGTGTTTTTGTTTGAGTCATAGGTGCAGTTCGTTGAAGTCGAACTCACACTTGGAATTTGCAATCTTGAAAAGCGAGTCAGTAAGGGGAACATGGTCAAGATCGAGCGGGGTGGTGGTAGCAAGACTTTCTTCTGTACTCGTCTTTTTATATTTCCCTTTTGGGGCCATGCTCACAAACAGAAGAATGAGCGACTCTTGTGGCAAATGGATCAAATGGTAAGAGGTTTTGCACAGGAAACTGTTTCACCTGCAACCAATAGCAAGAAGTCAGACAAAAGTGAAAAAGAGATGAGTGTAAGTTTATTTATAGCATGCAGGGTTTGTCTAACGATTTTTTTTATGACCATAGCATCTTTAATGTTTAGGAGCGGAGCTGTAACGGACGAGTAGAAATGGGTATGATAACTGGGCAACATACATGTGAGGTGGAAACAGATGGAACAAATTGGAAATGGGTATGTGAGGTGGTAGTGTTTGATTGGTCAAGGGATAATGGTCAAAATGCAGGGTGGAGAACCATTGGTAGAAGAAAACCATTGGCGGATTTCAGAGGGGGTAGCGAATGGTTTGTGGTTTTGAGTAGGGAGCTATTTGATGGTGACATGTAAGGATGGGGCATCCACCATTAAAACTACTTTTCGAACCCCCCTACATTAACGGGGAATGGTCGAGGGGGGTGCGAATTCTCTCCCCCGTCGTTGATCTGGGCGGGGAGTAGATCTACCGTTGAATGATGCACACTCTTTATTTGAAGCCGATAAGACATTCTGTCGACTAGTGACTTTGGTCTAAATAAAATATGTGCCATATAGCATAAGGTCTAATGTCAAAAGATTATAACAAAGATTAACACCTTTTTAGGGGAATCATCAATTAATAAAATTTAACATTTCTAATGTGGCGCGTTTAAAAAAGCAACCTTTGAATTTATTCTTTTTTGAAACTGAAGCCTTTATTTTCTTTTTGCTTCCCTAACATTTTTTGTTTTCTTTTGCCTCCTTTTTTTTAGGCAACTAGATCCTAACATTTTATTTGATATGGATATATATAAGATGTACAACTGTCCTAACATTTTTTGATTTATTTCTTTTTCATCCATATCCTAACTTAACATTTGTAATTTATTTTTGACTAATATACTAACTTATCAAAACCAAATAATGTTACAAAATGTACCTATTTTGTCTCTCATGTGGAATGGTTAATTTGGATATCTAAAGCTAGCAACCCAGTGTTGCTTCTCTTTATTTTAACTGTCACTCCTTTCTAGCTCTGTGTTGAGTGAAGTTACTCTCTCATTTTGTTAATATGCCCCGTCAAATAGCCTACTCAAGACAAACAGTTAGGGGTTGTGGAGCTCTTAACAATGCCCAAACCAAGACCAAAGTAGATGCTTTAGCTGATAGATTTCAGGAGCATACCCCTTGGGCATGCAACAAGAAATTAAGGATGTTGAACAAGAAGTTATAGATGCAAAGGAGAATATTACAGCTCATAGGTCATGGATTCAATATCAAATTGGGTCCTTGACCTGGGGACTACTCGTGGTCGCCACAACCAATATTTACACACGATTTACCTCTATTGGCATACCATGAACCTCCTATGGAAAGTTTTATTTAAAAGAAATGAATGTAGAGATGAGATTCCTCCTCCAGGAAAGCTTGATTAACAAGCACTTTCAAATTTGCTTTAGGCTTGACAGTTCATGTAATAGCATGTTCTTGCTAATGGTATGTTTTTCTACTATTATGTTATGGGATGTTATTCCTAATTTTTGTATTCGGATTAACTATGGTCATGTCCTTCTTGTTCTGAGGATTGTCAAACTTGTTATCTATTGTCTTTGGTCTAGTTTCCTACCAAACAAGACAAGGCAAGATATATTTTTGATACTCTATATGCATTGTAAATATTTTCAATATCAATATAGAACCGTGAGCTTAAAAAAATATCATAAGAGGATGGTTAAATTAATGGTATATTATATTTTAAGGTTAAATGGAAATAATCTTATAATAATCTTTGTTATTAAATCATTTGAATAAAACAATAAAAATATAAAAAATAATAATATTTTAAAGAATATATATTTTAATAGGAAAATAAATAATTATGAGGAATTAGTTAATTAAGTTTATTTGGGGTAGTTGGGAGGAATGATCATTATTCTCTCCATCTAGATTCAATTCCAACAAGTGACATGTTGAGTTCATATCGACTATATTGTTATAATAACTTCAAGTCTTATTGTTGTACGACCTTATACCATTAAGAATATCTTATTCTTACTCACCATTGCATAATTGGACAATAAGAAACTTGATTACATGAAAATAAATAAATAAAAAATAATAATAGAAAAATTAATAAAGATTTAATGTATAATATTAAAAAATATAAAAGGTGGATTAAGTGATAAGTTATTAAACCAATTCAATGATATATATAATAAAAGTAAAACTATGAATAAAGTGAAGGACAATGTAAGGAGTTATAAATAGATAATTATTAAATAAAATAAAAGGATGAATGCCATATGGGAAATGAGAGAGTAATATATAAAAGGATTGTTTAATTAGGAAATTGATAATTAAATTGAATAAAGGTATAAGGTTAAAATAAAATGAAAAAATGATAAATTAAAAAAAGAATAATTATTTGGGAAATTTATCAATTAATTAGAAATATTATTAATGAATAAGATATGGATGGTGGGTTTACATGAATGGTTGAGCTTGCAACTATCTTATTGATTAAAATTGTTAGTTTTTTTTTTTTTTTTTTTTTTTTTTTTTTTTTTTTTTCAAATTCTAGGGTTTTCTTAATTATGGGTAAAGAGCAGTGGGGTGGTGACATGATATTGGTGCGATTAAAGTATATAAGGTGTTTGTGGTTAAGGAAATACAAATGGTAGTGGATTTAGTAAGGAAATTATGAAAGAGATTAATGATATGTTTGTTGAGACAAGTTCAAATAGATTTTTTGAATTAGCCAATATAGAATCTTCTGGCACATGTTTATAAAATTTGGTAAACATCTCAAGAATAAGGGTTTGAATTATCTTGGGTACTTCTAAATAATTTCTTTAGGGTCAAACGTTCTTGGCTAATAAATTGGGAATATGATTAGTCATTCCATGAATGTAAGGGAGTGCAATTTCAGCTTGGGGAGGAGAAGAAGAGAGAAGATGACTGATTTTGGATGGATGATAGAATGAAATTTTTTGTTGATTTGGGGAATAGAATATCCATTGGCTTGGAGGGAATTAGTGAGGTGGAATTTTTATTTGTTTAAAAATTTAGGGAGTATAAATTCGAATGGATATGAATACAAGATTTTTAAATAACATTGGATCTTTGAGAAAGATAATGGTGGGATTGGGGATGAAGTTATCTATTGGTATTAATATTTTTGGAAAGAATTGGTGGTAGTGGGATTCATCTGATTGATGGGTGAATAGAACATGCAATAAAGGGAGTGAGTTATCTTATTACTTTCCATGGTAAATTAAATATGGCAAGTAAGTTACTCAAATGGTCAATTCTTTTAGGGAAATTGGTCACGGGGTCAAATGATGAAGTTATTGGCATTATGGCTAATGCGTTGTCCTTGATGGAAACCTAATTGATAAATATATAAACATGATGGTTATGAAAATGCTACAAATTGTATGGACAAGGAAATGACAAATCAAAGATAGATGAATGTTAAAAGTGAAGTTTGAGAAAGTATACACGGATCCTATGAAGAAGGGTAGCGTACATATGCTGTTCCTACAAGGGAAAGTCACATACATAATCCGAACGATGGTATTTTGGATACCAAGGATCATTACCATGGTATTGGACCATAGTAATGGGAGCGACATTGGTTATTTGATCTCGTAACAGAATACTAATGACATTATCAAGGGATTTAACCAAGGTATTAGCTAAGGCTAAAACTATATAAGGAGATGGGATCAAGGTGTTTAGAGTTCAAGTAATGGGTTATAAATGTGTGATGTAATATAGAACATGTGTGCACCAAGGAGAATGGAGAAGACTCAAATCTAGAAGATCTGAAGATATCTTGGGATATATGCTTGATTGATTTACATGTTGCAAATATCTATGTAGCTAACATTGATGAACTTGTGATGATAATAATACTGTGATCTAAATGTATTATTCAGAAGTCTGTAGTATTGACAGTAAAAGTTGCGGAGAATGAAATTGTGTTTGTAATGAAAGTTTCAAGATATGCACGTAGGTGTGTTTGGGAATAGTCACGTACATATGTGGATCCATATATGTGGGTCGCATATATATTCTAATATAAAGTATGCAATATGTTGAAATCTGTATGCAGGTGTTGTGCATGGTAATAGTGTACATATGATGATATGCTTCATGGAAGTCACATATATGTACCAGGGTTTCACAGTATGGCTTGATGATCACATTTGGGCAGTTCTATTATGTTTGTTGCTATATGTCAATGATGTCTCTATCATGGTAAACTGTGTTTGAAAATGTTGATTGGGTTGATTTTTTTATGGAATCGAATGTGGATTAGTGATGGTGCTATAGTGTGGTGATATGATTGGTTCAGTGATTTGTGATTGATTCAGTACATGATTAGTGATTGTTTCAGTGCTACAATGGTTAAAATTTAGTTGTTAGTGATTTGAGATCTATACACAATTCTTATACAGTGGAAGTGCGTATATACATGGGTGTGCTTCAGAATAATAACATATACATTCTAATGTATTTATGATTAGGGTTTTCAGGAACAACACCGTGTTTCTGTGATGGCGAACAATGTATGGTTTATTGATGAATGATTGGTATGATCTGATAGGTTATATTTATTATGGATTGGTTTTGGTTGATTGAGATTCAATGATTGGTTTTCTGATGTTATAATGATTTAATTGGTTAAGTGATTGGATGTTTTGATTCAATATTTTGTTTCAGAGTTGTTACTTGGTTTGGGCTTATTGTTGGAAGTGGGTCTAGTATGAAAATATGATGAAAGGTGGCCTACAAGTTTGATGTTTTGAGTCAGGTGGATCCAGTATGAAATATTATGAAACGTGGTCCACAAGAGGTGCTAAGGGTTGGAGCCTTCAACAAGGAAGTATGAGCTTCCTTCCAGTGGTAGTTGGTAAATTTGTTTAGGAGATAGGTGCTCCCTTCCGATAGGTGTTGGTAAACAAGATCAAGGGATTAGAGATCACTTCTAGTGGGTGTTGTAGAAGGAGTGGAGGTTGTAGTATCCTACAGGTGGGTACTTGTGTGCTGGTAAGAGTCTGTGCTAGTACAAGATGTAATAGACTTTTCTTAATAATAAAAGAAGAAGACAAAGATGATGGAAATTATGGTTTTCTCCCACATTGGGTTTCCACCTAAAAATCATGGTGTTCTCATGTGTTGTTGTGTTGATAATGTGTGATGGTTTATTCTTCTCTTACTACTCATGGTTACTATTTAATTAATGAAAAATGAAGTAATGATGTACTGATTTAAGATGAAAAGATGATGAAATATATGAAAAGTTTGTTAACTGGATATATGTTATTTGCCTTTACTAAAGTCACGTATATACACTAGTTGCATGAACGAAAATAGAATATAGAAATCAAAATATGAAATTAAAAGTTTAGAGTGAGTTTAAAATATTGATTCACCCCCCCCGCCCCTTAGTATTTTTCCCAACAATTAGTATAGGAGTAAGTCACTCTAGCAGAATCTTAACCGCTTGAGAGTGGATTAGGGACAATGGGAAAGAAGCAAAAGAAGAAGGAAAATTAAGGAAGAAGACAATTTAAGAAAATTGCGGTAGTGAGAGTGATATATCTAATTCAGTTACAGTTATAAATGTCAGAAAATATTTAGCTACAGGAACACCCCGCTTTCTTTTGATTAAGAATGAAGAAGACAATGAGGATAGTGATGAGAAATTTCCAAGTATTGATTCTTGTCTTAATCATAGGCGTAATAACCATTTGTAAAAATGATTATACATTTCCCATATTATGTAGTGACGATGATAATGAATCAATTGATATTTCTCTCTTGGGTAAAAGTGAGGATAATCATGATGCAAAAAAATTAAATTAAAAAATGATGGCCATAGGAGCATAAATTAAAAGGATCACATATGAGAATAGATATCATCAAACATTACTACAACCATTTGATGAAAGGGAATGTACCTACAAATAAGATATTATTAGTTTAAAGAATCAGATGGAAGAAGGAATGATGAAGCAATATAAGGAAAAATAAGATCAACGTTAAAGACTGCAGGATGAAGTAGCATCATTAAGAAATAGAGTGAATGAAGAGGATACAACAACCGAGGAGCTTAAAGAGAGAACCAACTACTGTGAAAGAATTGAACCATAAATCATCTATCAAATCAGATCTTGAAAAATCAAACAAACGATATGAGGAGATTGTTCAAGTATTTGAAGAACAAGAAAAAGGGTTTAATAAGGAGATCATTGAGTTGAGAAATCAATTGGAAAATACTAGAGGTGAGAAAGCGGTTGAGGTAAGTATTCTAGAAGGTAAGTTAGCAGAAAAGGATAAGAAATTGAGATTTCAAGATAGTACTAAGATTTTGGATAACATTCCTAGTAGTCAAAGGTCTCCCACTATTAAATCTGGTCTTAAATTTCATGAAACTATTGAAGGAGAATCTAGCTCACAAGCTCGTGCAAGGAACTTGAATGATAACAAGGAAAAATATGAAATTCTTGATAAAGAGATAATAAGTCAACCATATCAACATCCAAGGAAAATGGATTTTGAAAGGAAATTATTTGCTCCCATATTAATCAATTCTCTCCTCTAATAAATGATGTTGAATGCTTTACATGTCATAACTATGGACACATTGCAGCAAATTGTAGAAGCAGATTTTGATCTCAATAAAATAGCCACTTCAGAGAAAGACCATTAGCTCCCAGGTACTCAGGGTTCTTTAAGGGATATTGCTTTACTTGCAACATATTTGGTCACAAAGTTATTGATTGCAATAGGAGGAATATGAAACATAAATATTATAATACTTATCCTCCATTATTTGGTCATATAAGATGTTATACTTGTAAAAAGCATGGGCATGTAGAAACAGAATGCAGGAACAAGTCAATGGATCTCCATAGATAACAAGGAAAGAAACCAAATAAGAATATTGTTACCAAAAGACCTGAGAAAGATGGATCCAACAACACTTCTCATAATAAGCAGAAATAACAAGAACATATAAGGTGTGGCCTAGCCCTTTGTTCATTTGAAGATGAATATGAATGGTACATAGACAACGGATGATCTCATCATATGATTGGGGATAAGGATAAGTTTGAGTCTCTCAAGAAAAAAAATATGGTAAGGTGATTCTCGGAAATAGTACTCCAAGAAAAGTATGGGAAAAGGTAGAATCAAACTTGAGAAGTATGCAAATGCAATTGATGCATTATTAGTTCAAGGCCTAACGAAAAAGATTCTAAGTGTAGGTCAAATACCTGCCAAAGGACGTATAATTGTATTTACATAAAATAAATGAAAAGTTATAGATGAAGAATCTGGAAAGGTTATAGCAAGAGGATACAAGAATCTGAACAAATTATATGTGCCAGCAAAGAAGAATTTAGGCAGAAATAAGAGGCATAACTCCTCTTATTCAAATTTAGGGTAAAATATGATAGGCCCTATTGCAGTCCATTGCTCTTAAAGCACACTTCTAACAGTGTCTGCAGAAGTGAATGTGAGGCACATAACCTCACAGAGAATATGTGATGGCTATCAGGTCCATAAGATCAATGGTGTAGGATCTCAGGGGGAGCTATGCATATGTATGTCTTGATGATGATTCCCTATGCTATTTTGGTAATATTTATATTACTGACACTGCATTTGATGAAGTTACAATGAAAATAAACATACGTCTCATGTTTATGGGGAGTTGTAGTTATGAAAAATCAATAGTTTACTTTATGTATGCATATCACATGAAGGAAAGTCACATGTATACCCTATTTTTGGTCTAGACAATTGCCTATGCCTCTCAGTAATGAAAAGGAGTAGCACAAATTCAGGGGGAGCCTCTCATATGTCTTTATGAGTTAGTTATTGGTATTCTGGCATTGACTTTGGTTTACTGCAGACTGTTAATAATGTCCTTATGCTGCTTAGAAATGATGGTTGGTTCATGATGGTTCATTAGATATTGCAAAATTGCTGCTATGGTTCTTTGATGCATTTGCTGATTGGTGAGATGGATATGATCATATTTGACAGTGAATAGTTGGCACAGGTTGAGGGGGAGCATATGCTATGCTTCTAATAGTGCATTGTTGGCATTATGGTTTCTTGAGAATTTATTGTTGCATGTGATTATGATGAGTACATATCATTGGTGATGTATAGTTGTTGCTGTTGTTATTGCTGAAGATAAATATGATGCTGTCATTTTTTCATTAATTCATGGATGATGCTTGAGTTGGACTTAGTGAAGTTGTTAATCCTACTTTTTACACTTGATAAAGAGGATGTATATGCTATGGTCATTGGTTGAGAATGATGAGTTTATGATTCACTCCTTGTTTGTTGACATTGATGAGAAGATTTATATGTTGATGTCACTATATCATTAATGATGCATGGGTTGCATGTGGCAAAGTTATGGATGATGCCTATATGTTTCTTGAGCTACATTTATAAAAGTTTTTACATATTTTATATTCATTGAATATGTTGGTTGATGATGTTGCCGATCAGTTCTATGATTTTTGATGATTGAAGGTTCTCTTTGTTTGGACACTTGTTGTTGATGCATGTATATTGTAGAAATTCCCACTATAGATCAACATATTATGCAATAGACTAAAGAAAAATACAAGATTTACTTCTACAATAAACTTTGCGGAAGCTTAATCAATTTGAACACGATCAATGAGAACACATATAACTGAGAATGAGAAATCAATCACACATAACACAAAAGAAATAACCCGGGGAAAGCCTCAGCCTAAAACCCCAACTCTGTATTATCATACAAGTGGAAATCTTGTTCAATTTACAAAAATAATCAGCTCTCAAGCTATCCTACTCTCTTTGCAATCAAACAATACAACTCACAGACTTAATAGACAATGTATATGTCCTCCTCAAGCCCTCCAAGCCTCCTATTTCCTTGCTCAGTTTTTCTTGGGGTCTAGTGAAGCCACATGTGTGAATTGGCCTTATCACACTCACAAAACTTGAAGAAGTAACTGCGCAATCCTCAAGGAAAGAATTCCTTTTTCATGCAAGGAATATTCACAATGGAATATTCTAGTAACTGATAGTACACTGCCCCTCCATCTAATCTCAACTAGGTCCCTGTCTGAACTAAAAGCACGAGTTATTTATCAGAGAATATTCAATTATCTGAAGTGCAGTAGTTACATGCATGCATGCATTAACTAAATGAACTCACATTAATTCAACAAACTGTTTGAATTAATCTAACTAGACTTGACTCAATTAACTAAGTCAACTAATTACAAATCAATATTACAACTCATCCTTATCTCTTTAACTGGTGGATAAATTCCTCAATTAATGGAGAAACTGTTGCATGTCCCCACATAGACTTCATGTTTGATTTTCCTTAACTAATTAACTCATGGTGAATTAATTAATTATTTTACAAACAACTGCTAAGATCAAATTCAAATTTTTACTTCTCTATTTTAGTTCAGGGACTAACTAAAATAGGAAGGTATCCCGAAATGCTATTTATAGCAGTACTATATTTAGCACTTCTATATTTAGCATTCTTGTTGCTATTTTCAACACTCTCTCTCAACAAGAAAAGGATTATCAGTAACCCCAATCTTGTCTCTATGGAACTCGAACTTGCATTTTGAAAATGCCTTAGTCAAAATATCTGCATCCTGTTCCTCGGTCAAAACATATAGCAACTCTGGTTATCGCAGTAGATCACGGTTAGATCCATCCTCTGACCAAACAATCCCACTAGAATCTTTCGCATCCAAATGGCCTCACATGCAACCTTACTAGCAACCATTTATTCAGCCTTTGCTAAGCTAAGTGCAACTGATCTCTATTTCCTGCTGTACCAAGGAACTGCAGCTGAACCAAGGTTGAAGATTCCTCCATAAGTGCTCTTCTGGTCTGATGGACTTGCTGCCCAATCTGCATCTGTGAACCCCTGAAGCTTCACTCCATTTGTTTGTTTGTACCACAATCCAAATTGAGGTGTGCCTCTGAGGTATCTCAGTACATGCTTCGCTGCCTTCCAAAATATCTTGGTAGACTGAACCATAACTTGACTCAGCTAGTTCACCACAAAGCATAAGTCGGGTCGTGTGTTCACCAGATACATAAGTGAACCCACCAGCTGCCGATAAACAATATCAACTACTACCTCACCTGAAGTATCATCCTCCTTCCTCCAGTTCTTAGCTAGAGGAGTTTGCATGGGCTTACACTTCTCCATGTGAAAGCACCTGAGTATCTCATTGGCATACTTGCCTTGAGACACAAATACTTCACCATCTTTCTACCACACCTCCATGCCTAGAAAGTAGTACATAAGACCCATGTCTTTCATTTCAAACTCCCTTGCAAGGTCCTCCTTGCAAGACTATATCAGCTGATAATCACCTGTCAAAATAAGATCATTGACATAAATAACAATGATCAATGGTTTAACTTCTACCATGATGTGGTAAAGGTTTGCATCTGCTTCACTCTTGGTGAAGCCCAACTCAGTGAAATAGCTGTCAATCCTGGTGTACCAAGCACGGGGTGCTTGCTTCAGCCCATACAAAGCCCTCTTGAGTCTCCACACATGCGACTCATGATCGAAGGTCTCGAAACTCTCTGGCTGCTCAATGTACACCTCCTCCTCAATCTTCCCATTGAGGAATGCTGTCTTCACATCCATTTGGTGGATCTTCCACCCCATTTGAGCTGATAGTGCCAACATCGATCTAATCAATGAGTACCTTGCTACGAGAGAAAAATTCTCATCGTAGTTGATCCCATCGACCTGTGAGAAACCCCGGGCAACAAACCTTGCCTTATGTTTCTCAACACTGCCATCAACTGCCTGCTTTACCTTGTAAATCCACCTGGAGCTCACCACTAACTTACCCTGAGGTCTTGGACAACATCCCACACATTGTTCCTAATGATAGAGTTGTACTCCTCTACCATTGCATCAACCCAGACTGGTTGCTGCACTGCCTCCTTGAATGAAGAAGGTTCAGTATCTACACAATCCCCAACCAGGGCCATGTACCCAGTGTATCGCTCGGGTGACCTCCTCTATCTGCATTGAGAAGATCACTTCCCCACATTCTCCTGCGCATCTAACATCAACCTGTCATCTTCCCTTGAGCGTTTCCACCCATCTCTGGAAGTATCAACATGAGTGGACATCTCCACTCTTGGATCCTATGCATGCAGCTTCTCGGCATCAATCTGAGGCTCCTCCTCCTTAGGAACTGAAAATTCCTCCTCTGCATGCAACTTGAACTCCCTCTCAAGTGATAAGCACATGGCTTTCTACTCGTTGAACTTTAGATCCCTACGTACCACTGTCCTCTGAGTGGAAGGCAGGTACACCCTTAGTTGTGGGGTGTATTCGTGTAGCCCACAAGTATTCCCAACTCAGCTGTTGGGTCTAGCTTCTTCCTGGCATCTTTGGTCACATGACAATAAACTGGTGATCTAAAGATTTGGAAGTGACTTACATCAGGTCGCTTCCTGGAAAAGGCCTCCATAGGTGTCTTCATTCCCAGTATACGGTGCGGGCTTCTGTTCTGCAAGTATACTGCTGTATTGCATGCCTCAACCCACAAATGCAGTGGTAGGCTTTGGTCATGCAACATCGCTCAAGCTGCTCCCATAATCGATCCGTTGTTCTTTTCGACCACCCCATTCTGCTGTGGGTTATGGGGTGCCATCAGTTCCCATTTAATTATTTCTACAGCGTAGAATTCTTTAAACTGTTGGGAGACATACTCTCCACCATTGTCACTATGTAAGGCTTTTATTTTCTTTCAAAATTCTCTCTTTTCCAGGGCTTTAAACTCACAAAAACTCAAGAAGTTTTGATCCTTCTTTTGCATAAAGTAGATCTAGCATCTACAAGAAAAATCATCAATAAAAATAACATAGTACCTTTGTTTAGCGGTGGAGACTGTAGAGAATGGTCCACAAACATCTAAGTGAACTCACTCCAGGATTGCTCCAGCTCTACTGTCTCGATCCAGAAAGGAAGATTTCACATACTTACCCAAGGTACAACCTTTGTATGTATTCGTCTGCTCAAGTTTTCCCTTGGGTAATCCGGTAGAAATTTGCTGCATGATCTTCAGGGCTCCATGGTGCAAGTGGCCTAGTATTATATGCCATAGCTTGCCAACATCTTCGCTTTGCACCATCTCAACTTTGGAACTCAAAGCAGCACAATCGTCTACCTCTAGCTTGTAGAGATTCTTAGCTCGAATCCCTATTCGCTTTGTATGTCCAGTACCAATATGCCTCAGGAATACATTACCTTTACTAAATACTGCGTCATAGCCTTTATCTTCTAGCATAGCGACAGACACAAGATTCTTCTTCAGACCTGGTACATACTTTACATCAGTCAGGGTAAGGGGATCTCCATGCTCCTTCTGAAACACAACTGTACCTTCACCTGAAACACAATACTTTCCATCATCACCCATCTTGATCCGCATTTGGAGATCCTTCTCCTCCAAGGTACTGAAAAGATTCTTGTCGCCTGACATGTGGAATGAAGCTCCACTGTCCAGGTACCGCACACATCCCACCATGGATGAAACCATGCATGCAATAAGCGAGAAATTCAACTCAAACTGTGAGGCCAGTGCCTCAACATCAGATCCCTTCAAGGAACCCTTCTTGGATTTCTTCTGTGGACAATTTGTAGCATAATGGCCCACTTCATGACAATGAAAGCATCGCACTTTCGATTTGTCAATATTCTTCCCTCCATGGGAAGAACCGGATTTGGGATGGTATGCCTTCACTTTCCCTTTCCTCACCTTACTCGCTAAGGCTAGATTTTCCTTATCATCTTGCTTCAATGAGGATCCACCTCTGGTGTTTCTTCATATTTCCTCCTGCATTAGATTCGACCAAAGTCATTTCCAATCTGGCAATTTTTCTCTTCCATTAACCAAGGCTTGGTAGCTATGCCAGCTCTTAGGAAGATCGAGGAGTGTAAGACTCACCATTTCATCATCAATGGTCATGATCCCTACACTTCCAAGCTCATCCCTGCAGGTGGTGAGATTGTTCAGATATGTAGAGATTGTGTTGCCCTTTTCACACTTGAGCTTACGAACCTTGTCTTTCAGCGCCAGCTTCCTCCGATCATTGCTGTTCTAATATAGATATTTCAATGTTTTCCACATCAAAAATGGTGTATCCTTCCCATGGAGGCTCGAGACAATCTGGTCTCGAACTCCCTCCAGGAGGATTCTCCTTGCTCTAGCCACACATTTCTTCCATTCCACTATTTGAGTAGCATCAGTCGGCTTGGGGACTTCTTGATCAATGAAGTCCTTTAGACCATTATCCTCTAATTTTGCTTCCATGCGATCCTTCCAGGCTATATAATTCGAGCTTCCATCAAGGGCATACTCGAGTCTTAAACCACTGAACGCCATTGGTGAAATTGAGATGTGATAAGAACTCGATTTCTATATTCAAGAACCACAAACTTCGAACTTCTTCATTCTTGTATACTGTTCTTCTCCTTTGATCAACTTTGCTATGATACCATGTAGAAATTCCCACTGTAGATCAACAGATTATGCAATAGACTAAAGAAAAATACAAGATATACTTCTACAATAAACTTTGTGGAAGCTTAATCAATTTGAGCATGATCAATGAGAAAACATATAACTGAGAATGAGAAATAAATCACACATAACACAGAAGAAATAACCCGGGGAAAGCCTCAACCTAAAACCCCAACTCTGTATTATCATACAAGTGGAAATCTTGTTCAAGTTACAAAAATAATCAGCTCTCAAGCTATCCTGCTCTCCCTGCAATCAAACAATACAACTAACAAATTGAATAGACACTGTATATGTCCTCCTCAAGCCCTCCAAGCCTCCTATTTCCTTGTGCAGTTTTTCTTGGGGTCTAGTGAAGCCACATGTGTGAATTGGCCTCATCACACTCACAGAACCTGAAGAAGTAACTGCGCAATCCTCAAGGAAAGAATTCCTTTTGCATGCAAGGAATATTCACAATGGAATATTCTAGCAACTGATAGTACACTTCCCCTCCATCTGATCTCAACTGGGTCTCTGTTTGAACTGACATGCATGAGTTATTTATGAGAGAATATTTAGTTATCTGAAGTGCAGTAGTTACATGCATGCATGCATTAAGTAAATGAACTCACATGACTTCAACAAACTGTTTGAATTAATCTAACTGGACTTGACTCAGTTAACTAAGTCAACTAATTACAATTCAATATTACAACTCATCATTATCTCTTTAACTGATGGATAAATTCATCAATTAATTGAGAAACTATTGCATGTCCCCACATAGAATTCATGTTTGATTTTCCTTAACTAATTAACTCATGGTGAATTAATTAATTATTTTACAAACAGTTGCTAAGATCAAATTCAAATTTTTACTTCTCTATTTTAGTTTAGGGACTAACTAAAATGGGAAGGTATCCCAAAATGCTATTTATAGTAGGTCTAAATTTAGCACTTCTATATTTAGCATTTCTTGTTGCTATTTTCAATATATATTCTACCTATATGCTACATATGATGATGGATATGTTGCTTGTGCTGTTGTGGCTATTCCTATGGAGAGAGTGTGTTGATGACATAAGGTCAAACGAATGAGTTGTTGACAAAGCTCTATTCACTATCTTATGATTCTACTACAATTGTTTGGTGATGCTTGGAGACATTGAATATCTAGTCACATGTTGATAATGTTGGAAAGATTTATGATACATTGCCTTATCTTACATAGCTTCTTGATGAAGAATATGTTCATGGTGCAGGTTTCTATATGGCATATGGTGGTAATATTGCTATCTCACTATTGAGGTCTCTGTTTTGTCCTTGATGGCAACCTACTTGATAAAGATACCAACATGATGGTTATGCATATGCTGGAGATGGTATGGACAGGGAAATGACAGACCAAAGATAAATGAATTTTAAAAGTGAAGTTTGAGAAAGTATACATATATCCTATGAAGAATGTTCGCGTACATATGCTGGAACTATAAGGGAAATTTGTGTACAAAATCCGAACCATGGTATTTTTGATACTAGGGGTCATTACCATGGTATTGGCCCCTAGTAATGGGAGAGACAACAATTATTTGATCCCGTCAAAAAATAGTAACGACATTACCAAGGGATTTACCTAAGGTATTGGCTAAGGCTAAAACTATATAAGGACATGGAGATCAAGGTATTTAGTGTGCAAGTAATGAGTTATACATGTGTGATATAATTTAGAACAGGTGTGCAACAGGGAGCATGGAGAAGAGTCAGATATAAAATATTTGTAGATATGTTGGCATATATGCTTGAGTTATTTACTTGTTGCAAATGTCTATGTGGTTAACATTGATGAACCTATTATGATAGTACTACTATGATCTAAATGTATTATTCAAAAGTTTGTAGTATTGACAATAAACGTTGTGGAGAATGAAATTATGTTTGCAATGAAAGTTTTCAAGATTTGTACGTAGGTGTGTTTAGGAATAGTCACGTAATACACAAATCCATCTTTGTAGGGTCGCGTATACTTTGAGATAAAGTCTGCAGTATGTTGAGATATATACGTAGACGTTGTGCATGTTAAGCATGTACATACGCTGATATGCTTCATGGAAGTCACATATATGTATTAGGGGTTTGCAGTATGGATTGATGATCACATTTGATAAATTATGTTCGGTTTGCTGCTATCTATTGATGATGTCTTTATCATGTTAATCCGTGTTTGACATTGTTGATTGGGTTGAATTAGTTAAGGAAAGAAATGTTGATTAGTGATGATGCTATAGTGTAGTGATCTGTTATTAGTTCAGTAATCTATGATTGATTCAGTACATGATTCAATGATTGTTTCAGTGCTACAATGATTTAGATTCAATTTTCAATGATTTGAGATCTATATGTAGGTCCTATACATTGGAAGCATGTATATACGTGGGTGTGCTTTAGAACAATAGCATTTACATTATAATGTATGTCTGATCAAGGTTTACAGGAACAACACCATGTTTATGTGATAGTGAATAATGTATGGTTTATGTATGAATGATTGATATGATCTGATAGGTTATATATGTTATGGATTAGTTTTGGTTGATTGAGATTCAATGATTGGATGATTTGATTTTTTATTTGGTTTCAAAGTTGTTACTTGGTTTGGGATTAATGTTGGAAGTGGGTACAATATGATAATATGGTGAAAGGTGGCCTACAAGTTTGATGTTTTGAGTCAGGTGGATCTAGTATGAAATATTATGAAACATGGCCCACAAGAGGTGCTAAGGGTTGGAGCCTTTAGTAAGGGAGTCCAAGCTTCCTTCTAGTGGTAGCTGGTAAATTTGTGCATGGGGTAGGTGCTCCCTTCTGGTAGGAGCCATTAAACGAGATCAGGGGGTTAGAGCTCCCTTCTAGTGGGTGTTGGAGAACGAGTGGAGGTTGTAACCTCCTACATGTGGGTGCCTGTGTGATGGTAAGATTCTACACCAGTATAATAGGTAATGAATTTTTCTTAATAATAAAATAAGAATACAAAGACGACGACAGTGGTGATTTTCTCCCACATTGGGATTCCACCGAAAAATCCTGGTGTTCTCATGTGTGATGGTTTATTATGCTCTTACTGCTTATGGTTATTGTTTAATTAATGAATAATGAAGTAATGATGCATTTGTTAAAGATGAAAAAATGATGAAATATACGAAAAGTTAGTTAAGTAGACATACGTTGTTTGCCTTTACTGAAGTCACGTACATATGCTAGTTGCGTGAATGAAAGTAGCGTATAGAAATCATAATATGAAATAAAAAGTTTAGAGTGAGTTTAAAATACTGATTCACCACCCCCCACCTCTCAGTATTTTTTCCAACATAAGTTGTCATCAAAAAATCAAAACAAAAATTTGAGTTTGAGAAGGAAACTATTGAGGGGTAACGTTTCAAAGTGCTCCATGAAAATGTTTGTCACAACTGGGGGTTAGTTATGCTCCATCCCATTGTTTCCCCTTTAATATTTTAAAAGAATTTAACTTTGAAAATGAAGAAAATAGTTGCAAGGGAAATCTCAATAATATTTAAGGTTTACGGGTGAATTGACTTAGAAATGAGATAAGTGTTTTGGTGAATAAGGAGACAATATCAAAGAACACAATAAAATCTTGTTCATCAAGATGGAGATTCTAAATTTTGTAGCTAAGTCAAATCAAATATATTATAAATGGGTTTCACCTTTAAATCTTTTGAAGCTTATCATCTAGAGCTTGGATAAGGCATAGTTAGAGACATCTATTACATTAACAATGGCTCTAAGATAATTGACTTATGGATCTTCAACTACCCATAAGTTTAAGGTGTTGAGGGTTGTGAGGAATAATGTGCATTTTAATGTCATGAGTTGGTAAAGTAGAAAGGGATAACAAATAAAGTTGGGGGTAATATTGTTGAATTTTTGTAGCTATGGTTGGTATTCATAATCTTATTTTATCCCTCCAAATATATGAGAAATGATAAATACAAATTGAATTTCAAGTCAGATTCAAAAGGAAGAAAAATGAATTTTGATTTTTTTTTTTTCACCAAGAATATCAAGTTTTCCAACCCCAATTCTTCAAGTTGGCTTGACCGTTTGACACACCTATTCAAGCTCATTAAGACACTATATAAAGACACTCCTCCTCCTCTTGAGGAATTGATTCAGATGATCACTCTTTCGTATACATATCTTTTGTTCATGCAGGGGAGATTGAGATAACAAATCAAGTTTATGGGAAACCAAAATCTAAGGGAAGATTGAATCACTAAGGCATAACATATAAGATCTCTTAAGCAAGCCAAAATTCTCTGTGGCACAATTGACCGAAATTTATGAGGCTACTTATATATGTTTGACTAGGTTTGACATAGGGTTATTTATGGTCAGTTTGACCTTGTTTCTAATTGGCTATCATATTGTATCTCTTGTTGAGATGGATTAATTTCTCCAGGAAAAGATGGCTGGGTTGTTCCCTCAAAGAGGGTTTTCCCTGGGTAAATATTTGTATCTCTTGTTTAGATGTCTCTTTATGATCCTACCGCCATTATTTTTTCTATTGTTGAGATCTTTATGTAATTGCTTAATGGTGAATCTGAATACAAAAATGAATCTTGATAAGTAATTATGAGTTTAGAAGACCTTGAATAATTTGACATGGTATTAGAGCGTGGGTGAAAGAGTAGCCTTGGAAAAGTCCAAAAAGTTTAAATCTAGTTATTCTCTTAGGGCTTGCATTAGCCCTCCTCATTTCAAGAAACCAATCACATGAGAAATCTTAGACCATCAAGAAGAAGACTGCCCAAAATTTTTGCTGTCTATTAGTCAAGGTCGAAAAAGGAAAAAGTTCTGCAATAGGGGGATGATAGGCCTTAGGGTTGATCTCAAGGTGATTAATCAAGGCAAAAATCCTTAATCTTAGGCCACAACATATTTGAGGAAGATAGTAGGAAGAAGGAGACCAAGAAAACCTTTGGGTTTGATCAAAAGAAGCTGAGAGACTTAGGAATCTATTCCAAAATTTCTCAGTCCAATGTAGAGACCATAAAAGTTGTCATATTTGTAAGAATTTTTCTACAGTCTACAAAGGAGATTTTAAATATGTATGATTTGATAATTCCTTGAACTCCAATCCTTAGAATTTGTAGTATATACCATTTCTCAATTCATAGTGATTTCATTTAGGATCAAATTTCTTTTGACAACATTCTTGTTGATTCAAGATGCTCACTTTCCAACATTCATATTGTTAATGAAGGGATTAAATTGTGAGCTAAGTTGCAGGACCATGTAATATAGGCCTAGTTGAAAGGTTTGTATCAAAATTTTCTTTAAAGCTGTTGTTAATCTCCTGTAAGGAAGTCATCTCTGGATGTAAATTCAATATCTTAGTATTTGAAAATTAGTGCAAGATGTATAGTGGAGGATTGAACATGATTTTGAAATGTTCCTTAGTAAGATGAATTGCATACCAAGTTTGGACTTGGTTCAAAAGATCGTGTCAAAAATTTAAGAAATGTTACCTTACATGAAGCAAAAAGTGTGCATTGTAGGAGTCCTTGTGAACCAGTGGTGAACCTACTGGGATCTTTCACGCTCTGGCGACCTTCAACACGGCTTCCACGCCTTACACGGTCTTGGCGTCCCTTCGATCCTTTGGCGAACTTCCTGCGAACTTCGGACGAAAGCACAGAGAAAAACTACTACCACAGTGAACTCTTTTATATAAGCTCAGAAGTACTCAAGAGAATGGTTTACTCATATTATTTCAAAATGGAGAAATCCTTACAGAATGCTCATAGAGATTTTACAGAGATAGATTCCATGCAGAGACAGACTATTCTCGCGTTTACCGGACTTTTCACAGCTTAAAATTAAGCAAGTTACTACCGGATGCTTCTGGCGAGGTATAGGCTCTGTATCAGAATCAGACTTTACACCCAGACACTTGACTCTTCTAATGGTCCGGCCACTTTAGGTTCTTACCAGTGCCGAGCACACTGATACGCAGGCTTCTCGAACCAACTAAGGACTTTGAGTGATTACTCGTGATGCAAGCAGATCAGACTGAATGTCCGCAGTTGCAGAGCAGGAGAACACTCGACTCAAAACTCACACAAGACTCTCTAAGACTCGATAACTTCCGATGCCCAACAAATGAACCTTACCCTCCTTATATAGCATGAGAGGGGGGACAAACATTACTGTTGGTCAGATAGGAAAAACCCTCAAGAATCATTGCTTTTCCAGTCTTTATCAAAGCGACGTCCGCACAAATATTCGGGTTGGACCGAATAATTGCTTTTGGGTAACGCATGTGATATTGTCTGTAAAGTAGATTCTTGTACTTCAAGTAAAACAGACTCATTACTATCTACAAAGTGGATACTTTTTAAAGAAAAGCCCACGAGAAAAGACTTAAAGAGAATATTTACACTGTGGAGGCCTTTGTACAGTAAAGCCCACGGGAACACTGATCACAATTAAGCCCTTGTGATTGGTACTTATTAAAATAAAGTTAAATCAGGGAATCTTTCCCTCTTGTAGAGCAGGTCATCACATGCCTTAGTATAAATTCTCCGGACGATCATAGGCTTACCCAATATGACTTGATGCTGGACTTTGGTTAGGACGCACCATTCCAAGTGATCTATCATGAATTCTTGTAGTGAGAAATTGGTCATGTGAAATGGGTCCCATTCTTTGACTGTCATTTCTCTGACTGTGTTATAGATGCGATGGTAATAGTCTCCAATGTTATGATCAAAGCATCTTTGACAGTGTCTTCTCTGAAACCCTTCATGATACACCGGATCCATGGCTGTCCTGTTGACTCCATAGTCTGTCCACCAGTTCTGGAACCACTCGCATTGCAGATTATTCTGAGAGGCTGCCATTGTACTGAACTTCAACTTGGTATAATGTGTATCTGTTCTGTCATCCACATTCATGAAGTCCCACCATAGCTTTTTGTAATCTGCAAAGTCATAAACTGTGTCCGGGAATATTACCTTTGGATCGTTTCTTGGCCACCTTGCACATGACTGGACTTGGGGATGATTTGCCCATAGATCTCTGGTCCGATAGATACAGAAATAAGCTCCATAGGTCCTTGTACTGCTGTCTCCATGGTGTCCAATTCGACCAATATCATGAAAATTTGATTCTAATGCCTCTCTTGCAGATTTGGCATCGGCTTTGGCTTTAGCATACATCATGTCATGAATCCACTTTCTTCCTTTTGGATAGATTCTTTTTTCTGGTACATAGTGCTGAAGATCTGCATGGGGTTGTAGATTTGCATCGAGGACTTTTGTATTTCTTAGTTGCCATGTTGGCCTCCAGTTGTTTTTATAAGTGTCCCAGTCTTGATTATCTGGGATGGTCCTCAGAACTTCACACTTCTGGTTTTGATCCCATTCAGTGACAATTATCATGACATGTGTAGTATTTTTCTCAAGATATTCCCTGCTAAGAAAGTCAGGGAGGCAATTTTCTTCTCCTTTGATATGTTCAACAGAAAAATCAAAGTTTGCGAATAATGCTTGCCATCTGGCAAACTTTGCTTCTTCTGGTTTCTTGATGTCTTTAGACAAGACTTTCTTCATTGCTGAAGCATCTGTCCTAAGAAGGAATGGCTTGTTAATAAGATAAACTGCAAATTTGCTAATACAGTTCCAAGCAGCTTTTACCTCTCTTTCAATAACAGAATATTTTTGTTCAGTTGGGTTCTAGACCCCTGAGGCAAACTGAACTACTTGTTCTTCTTCACCAATCCTTTGTTTTAGAATTCCACCCCAACCTATATCACTGGCATCAGATTCTACAATTTTAAAGGCTTCATCATCTGCAATATATAGAATAGGCAGGGATTTTACCTTCGCCTTGATCTCCTGAACTGCTCTGGTGTGCGTTTCTGTCCATGGGGGAGGATTTTTGCCAGTTCTTGGATTGAGCAACTTTCTGTCACTAGCACAATCCTGATAAAAACTACTCACATAATTTAAACAACCAAGGAAC
>APFE031512312.1:42894-54353 GCA_000404065.3 Pinus taeda | reverse complement strand
GGTTCCACCAAGAAGAATTAGACTAAACCCAAAATGGGGAATAATGATGAGCTACAAGCTGATGTAAATACATATCGAGAGGAGCTTAATAGAGTATGACATCATTTCAACAAATTTGAAAAGCGATAAGCAAAGTTAGGAAAAGGACGAAAGGAGATAATTGAAACTTAGAAGCAATTAGCGACATGTCTTAGTAAAATAAACAATATTGAAGAAATGTTGCAAGGAATGTAGAGCCAAGAAAGCAAATATTTTAATTATTGTTGGCAAGCCTTCTTAAAATTGAGAAAGGAAGGCAAACATGAAGCAACACTTAGGTTTAAGGAATAAGAGGAAAGAATGGATCAACTAGTAGGAAAGGTGAATTCATTTTCTGTAAATCCATTAAATGCTCAAGAGCCAATACAAAGTCCTAAATCTCAAAATAGTGAAGATCCCCCAAATCATGATATCCCACAAATACACTTCACAAGTAATTAATACCATACACAAATTCCAAGGAAGGACTATCAACGAATTAAAAAGTAGCTACCCAAGTACGATGGTAAAGACAATAAGGGAGCTGTTGTTTGGGTTAATAAAATAGAAGGCATTTTCGAATCAAACCCACTACTAGGTGATCTGAGAAAATCATGACACATCTAACAATTTGGAAGGAGAAGCAAATGCTTGGTTCCTATGGTGGTCTGGAAGATGTGAGGCTCATTGGAATAATTTTATGGATGCCTTGCTAAAAAGTTTCTATGATGAAGATGCGAGGCTGATTCTATTCATTGGAATAATTTTATGGATGCCTTGCTAAAATGATTCTATGATGAAGAAGAAGATGATGTCTACAAAAAAATTGTACATCTCAAGTAGAAGGGAACTATAAGCGACTATACCCACGAATGGGAAGTATTGGCTACACGACAAAGAGGATTCACTAAAGAATGATTACGTAAAAGGTATATATGTGGACTAAAGGACTATATTTGTGCCGAATTGAAACTATGGAAACCAAACTCTATTGAAGATACTAGACATGAGGTAACTTATTGAACAAAAAAAGAGATTCAATAAGACGTCATTCACAGCTTCTGAGAAACCAAGCAAACATTCAAAAGAAAAATCAAGTAAAAATTTCTCAGAGATATCTAACAAGTATATACGGCCCCAATTATGAGAAGAAGGTAACCACTACCCAAATTAAAAGAAGAAGAAAGAAGGGAAATGATGGACATATGGAGACAAATATGCACCAGGTCATATGTGCAATACACAAAAAGTATACACTTGTGAAGTAGAAAAGGAGGAAGGCTCAACTAGAAGTGACTCATATGAAGAGAATAATTAGGGAATTGAAGCCCCAAATACAAAATTAGAAGAATAATCCATGCCAAAATTTTCTTTTGCTGCAATCACAAGAATAATGCAACCACAAATCCTAAAATTAAGAGGACATATAAAAAGAAAAAACATTATCGTTTTATTAGACACAATAATCACTCATACTTTTATAGATATAAGTGTTGCAAGGAAACTAAGCCTATTTGTGTGCCCATCAACATATATAAGGGTTATTATAAGATGGCAAGAGAATATATGGAGTTGGAAAATGTCACAAGGCTAAATTACAATTAAGCAATTATGGATTAGAGTCTAGTTTCTACATAGTACCCTTGGGAGGAGTAGACATTGTTTTGGGAATACAATGGCTACAAACATTGGGAGTGTACTCCAAAATTTATTAGAAGAAATTTATTAAATTCAAATGGGTTGGTAAAAGATATAAATTGTTCGGATTCAAACCACCTCCTACTCAAATTGTATCTGCACAACAAATGAAGAAAATTATTTGAAAAGGAGCGTAATATATATTGCACAATGTAAACAAATAAAATTATTAACTAAACATGTAGCTCAGTCATAACAACCAGAGATTGCAACCCTAATTCAAATGTATAACAAGGTACTTCAAGAATTACCCATGAAGTTACCACCAGAAAAGAAAAAAAAACACATTATCAAAGTTAAACTAGATGTAGTGCTCATTAATATCAAACCATATCCTCCCCATCACAAAATAGGGATAAAGAGGCTAATTAAATATTTTCTAAAATGTGGAGTTATTATAAAAATAAGAAGCCCATCTGCAACTCTTGTGGCATTAGTTTGGAAGAATGATGGAAGAAGAAGGAATAATGAAATTTTGGGATCATTTTTGGGTCATCTACACCTCACACATGCAAAAATATTAGGGCATCCATCTACTGTGGGAAATACCAAATTGCAATCACACAGGGAAGCTGAGATTTGTTTATGAATAAGTCTCCACTACAAGTCGAGTTGCCTAAGAAAATATTCCATCCCAAGTGAAGGATAAAAATAGGATAAAAACACCATATTCTCTGACATGTGTACAAACTAGGGTTTTTTTAGTGGCCAAAATTGCAGGGCTGAAAAAGAGGTCGAAGGAGAAGCTACAACTACTTAAGAGCGAGTTTGCTTGAAGTTGTCTTTATGGAAGAGAAGCTCATCAAGAAGAGGTTTGAATTGGTCTTGGAGAGGTATTGGTCAAGGGTCAGAGGTCTTGGAATTTGTCATTTGAAGTTTTATAAGAAGAGAAGAGTTCTTGTGGGTTTTCCTCTCAAGAGGAGAGGTTTTGGCCCTGGTTGATCACCTATATCTTGTGTCCTCTTGTCTCATTGTTATTTATGGTTTAATAGTTATTTGATGATAAGAACATAATAATAACAAGTGAAATAAACAACTAATCAAGTTAAGTTTAAATACATCACAAGCAGTTATAAAAGTAAGAGAAATCACCTAATTTACTACCCCTAGATTTCTCAACAGGAAGTACCTGTCTGTGCTACAAACATCAATGGTCCCTCTTAGTGAGGATAGTATTTTTCACCACTCAAATCTTGTCTTTGTAAAATACAAACCTGTCTTTGTCCAAGGGTTTAAACAATTTTTTGCAACTTTCCCATTTGTGAAGATATACTAAAGCTTAACTACCCCCTTTTGGATCATGTCTTTGATGAAGTGATACTTGATCTCAATATGGTGGACCTATCATGGAATAATAAATGATTAGAGAGTTCGATACATTTTTTATTATAAAAATATATCATCGTAGGTTCCAACTCTTGAATAAATAAGCTATATGGCCTCACAATTCGCCATACTTTCTACCATATACTTCGCCTTTGTTGAAGTAAGTTCTATGAAAATATGCTTCCTACTAAACCACGATATCATTTCTATCCAAGGTTCAATCAATGTACTAAGGTTATTTTCCTATCTTCTACACTCCCTTCCCAATATAAGTTTGTATATCCATATAGTCTCACTCCATCACCTCAAATTATATTCCATTGTACCCCCCAAGTACCTGAGCATATGCTTGGTTGCTACCCAATGAACTTGCCTCAGATCCACCATGATTTGGATGAAGGTGTTCACAATGAAATACACACACACACACACACACACACACACACACACACACACATATACCAAATACATTAAGGATCCCATCAACTTTCTATATAAGAGGGGATCCACCAACTCTAAATATAATTTCAAATCCTTCTTTAAATTAGTGATCATAGGTATAGCCATAAGCCTATAGTCCTCCATCTCGAGTCTCCTTGGGATCTCACTACATATTTCCCTTGATCAAGGAATATTTCTCCTTAAATTTTCCATACCTCCAACCCCAAGAAGTAATGCCTCAAGCCAATTTCCTTCATTTCAAACTCGACATCCAAGCTTGCTTTGCACTTTGCTATGAACCTCTCCACACCAATGAGAAACAAGTCATCCACGTACAACACTAAGATAGGCATATTATTCCCAATAACTATGAAGCACAAGTTAGGACACACTTCAGTCTTGGTGAAAGTCATGCTAAAAAAATATCCATCAATATTATAATGTCATTCCCTCAAAGGATCTCTTAAGCCTACACACATGGTATTCCCTCCCATGTAACATAATTCCCTGAATTTGTTCTGTGTTTATCTCCTCTTCAATAAACCCGTTGAGGAATGATGTTTTCACATCCAACTGATGTATCTCCAACCCATGACTAAGGAAATAAATATGACAACTTGAATGGAAGAATATTTAGCGACTGGAGCGAATGTCTCCTAAGAGTCTACTCCCTCTTTTTGGGATAAACCTCTCACCAAAAACCTCACCTTAAACTTCTTAATGCTACCATCTGCAACATGTTTAACTTTCAAGTGGTACCTATAAATTACCACTGACTTTCCTCTAATCTCTACAATATGTCCTACACATCAATCTTCATGACATAGTTATATTTCTCCATTATAACATCTCGACAAATCTATTGATTTGTTGCTTCCTCAAAACTAGAATGCTCAAAATCAATGATACTACTCATAAGTTCCATATATATGAAACTTCCTTGGAGGCCTACTCTCCCTAAATGCTTTCCTAGGATCCTCAACATTCTAATGAGCATCCCTCAATGTTTGTGTGAACCATTGAGGTATCCTAATAGAATTGGAATGAGCTATTGACTACTCCTCCTCACTTGAAGGTTGAATTTCGGAATTGAAAACAAACCTTTGAACATTGTTCACCGTTTGAGGGTTCCTATTCCTTGCCCTTTGTCACTAATGGCTCACAAAACTTCCATGATGCCAATTTCTCTCAAACTTTACATCTCAACCCACAACTTTCTTCCTTTTGCTGAAATGATGATCATGTATGTCTTTAAAGTCTCGTTATACCCCATAAACATGCCCTTCTCACATGGGGGCCCAATTTTTTCCTCTTATCTAGAGGCAGATGGATGTATATTAGACAACCAAACATGTGAAAGTGCCTTATCTCTAGCTTCACCCTAGTGAATGCCTCATCTAGAGTCTTATCCCCCAATATCATGTTAGGACCCTTGTTTTGAACATACAATGTCACATTTTAGCCTCTAACCAAAGAAACATAGGTAGATCTTGGTCATGGATCATAGCATTGGAAACTTCGATGATGGACCCGTTCTTTCTCTTCATGACACCATTTTCTCTAGATTGTATGAGACTGTCAACTCCGTCTTGATCCCTACCTCCATGCAAAAATACTTGAAGTTATTGGAAGTGTAACCACCCCCATTTTTTGACCCCAAGATCTTGATATTCTTTGTATATAGCTTTCCAACTAAACCTTCCACTCCCAAAAACAATTGAAGTCCTCATCCTTTTCCTTCATAAAATAGATCTAGGTTTTCTTAGAGAATTCATCCATGAATGTCACATAGTACAATGATCCTTGCACTAATATCAATGACATTGGTCAAAACAAATTTAAATGACTTAGATCGAAGATCCCCTTGGAACTATGCTTGTTCTTGGAAAATTAGCCTTGTCATTTTTTCCAAGAGCACACCCTTTGCACACTCCCTTTAGCTTGATGTTGAAATCCAGATGACTAGTGACAATCTCCATTAAAATTGACAATGCCTTGTAGTGCAGATGTCCCATCCTCCTGTTCCATAACTCACACATGTTTTCATTGTTGCGCACCAAGGCTTGAAATGGCTTACCCTGTAACCTATAAATATTTCACTCTCTAACTCCATTGACTTCCATTGTGTCAGGGTTAAATCCCTTCAAACAAACGAGTACATGCCATTTTTGAAACATAACAACAAAAACCTTGTCCTTCATGACTAAGACTAAGAGTAGCTTATTTCCTAAGTCTTGACACATATAGCACATCCTTGTATTTTAACGAACCACATGAATTAAGTTGGATCAAAATAGTCCTCAACCCTCTCATTGCATAGGTAACATCATAAGCATGCTCCACATGAATATTTGAGTTTTTCTCTGTTACATCGCTAAAACTATCCCATGCTATTTACATGTTACGAGATGCACCATTGTCCAAGTATGATTCAATCCTTGTGATTGCACTTGTAGAAAGGTAGGATACTAGTGAGAAGTGTTTTTGAAACTTTGTGTAACAAACTCATCCTAATAGTTTCCATTCATGCTACTACCTGCTGCGATTTTCCCCTACACTTCTTCTTTTCTAGACACTAAGATGCATAATGTCTAGTGTTGTGGCATATGTAGCACTTTATTTTTCTCAAGTCCTTCATATTCCCCAATTGAGAGGTTAACCATTCAATTTTACCCTTCTCGCTAGAACCCTTTCTTTTGCCATATTTCACCTAATCATTACAAGGGCCAAGTTATTATATCCTCCTTGTATATTGAATTTGGACTCCTCCCAAGTCTCTTCATGGTTTCAATCATACCAAAGCCTCTAAAAAGAGGAAAATTTATCTCAAGCACAAATACCCTTGACAAATGGTTACCAACGCTTTGAGAATCGATGCAGTGTCGTATTAACTAGTTTTGCATCACCCCCCTTCCCCCCCTACTATTGCACATTGATCATGTATTTGAGAAGTCCTCATGAGGTAGTTGGCAACATTGTCATATATGGACATCTATACAAATTTGAGTGTATTCCTCAATAGCATTTTCCTCTTCATGTTATCACTCTAGAAATTATCCATTAGAGATTTAAACATTTATTTGGTTGTATGTTTCTCAAAAAAGTGATGAATCAAATGATATTTAACTACCCTAAGATCACGAGCAAGGATCTAATATCCTTCTTCTCATGAGACACTAACTATTTTGGATCCGTTGATGTAGGACTTGGGAATTATTTCCCAAAGGTAATTTTCCTTCAAAAGCAAGGTAACCCCCGCCTTCTACGATAAGAAATTTCAAGCCCCATCTAATTTGTCTTTGAACCTAAGACTTATTACAACCATTTTTAGATATGAAAAATCTGTCACATGCTTGGTGCCTTAAGCACTCACAAGAATTAACGTTGGATTATAGATATATTGTTTAAATTAGGAAATCAACCTCCTCTTCAAAGTATAAGCTCTAATATCATGCTAAATTTTCTAACCGTAGTCCTTAGGCAAATTATTTCCTTGCTAAAAATTAAACTTAATACAAATAGTAGAATAAATTGCACACATTAGGATTTTAACTGGAAAAATAAAAAATTATATAACAAAAGAAAATGAAACCAAATCCCACAACGCACAACAAAATAATTCTTCCCTTCAAAAAAGCTTCACATTAAAATAATATCAAAGCTTACAAAAGGTCCCTCATTAGGAAAATGTTCCACTGAAAACAAATACAAGCTACAAAAAAATTTCATAACTTACTTGACACCTATACACCCTGTACAATAATCCAAAGTTTCCTTGAATCAAGATATCTGACCTACTGACACGTTGTACAAACTTTCATGGTTCGTATATGGCTATATGATCATGCATATGACTATTATACAACCAATATCTATGACTCGCGTGAGCTACAAACTCTCTTGTGTTGTATGGCCTATTGTGTGATTACTATTACACTATCCTAAATGGCTTGCATGTGGCTGATCCCTTTGCTACAATATTGTACTTGTCTTCTCAAGACCTACCCACTAGATTAAAGTCCTTTATCACCCTTGTTAGATTAGTCAATGTCTCTTTCTTGTCTTTATCCTTCAGTTAGCCTTGATTTTATAATCATGAGTTATTGAACAAATCAATTAACCAATGATGACTAAGTCTCCATAACCTTAACCTCTCAATGATATTGACAATTGAGATCAAATCTTGATTAACATTCTAGATTCATCTAATTTAGTAATTTAAAAACCTTTACATTTCATTAGGTTAAACTCACTTTTATAAAAGTAAATTCAATTTAATAATTCACTTTAGTTAAAGTGAATTTTCTAAGTTGAGCACACTTGTCCAAGATATAAACCTCAACAAAGTCTAGGACTAAATCCCACAACCTCTAAGTTGCCAAATTGTTCTCCTCTACCACAAACCCTGCATGCCTAGATATGGAGTAGTCTTTAGAAAACACGATCCCTACTCTTTCCACCATGATAAACATACTTATCAACCTATTTAATCATAATTGAATTTGACATTTGAATGGGTTGATCCTACAATGAAACCTTTTGTCCTCTATAGCATTGATACATTCTCCTAATGTTACCACAACAATGTGCTTTGATTAGGCTCCTTTAGGAATTAGGAGGGTATTATGGTCTCAATGTCTATCACTTCATCTTCATAAGCATATTTTATACTTTGAAATAATTATAAGGTATTTATATCAAGTATTGATTTCCAAGATATATCAATTTGAAAAAGTTGATTACATAACTAGTTGATACAAAAATACATTGGAATCATCATATAATAAATGGAACACCATCAACTTTCTATATAAGAGGGGATCCACCAACTCTAAATATAATGTCAAATCCTTCTTTAAATTAGTGATCATAGGTATAGACATAAGTCTATAGTCCTCCATCTCGATTCTGCTTGGGATCTCGACTACATATTTCCATTGACCAAGGAATATTTCTCCTTACCTTTTCCATTACCAAATATATTAAGGATCCCATCAATTTTCCATATAAGAGGGTGTTATGAGGAATTTGGTATCTATGGATAAATACTAATTCCCTAGGTAGGTAGCTATACCTAGAACAACAAATTTAAAGCGCTTATCCTTTTTCTATAAACGATAAATAAGACAAAGGAATCAAAAGACTTACTTGTTCTTTCACTTTTCTTTTGTCTCCTTTGTTTGACTCCCATCGCTCCTTCTCGAACTTAACTCACTCCAAAAGTACTTGCAAGCATAAACAAAAGATTAAGAACCAATCAAAGCAAGATATGTATTGAACAAAAGTAAATGGAATCAGATACATTCACACATATAAACATCATATATCAAGATAAGCATATGGAAAAATGTGTAAACAAATTTATTAAGTAGAAGGAAGAATTAAAACCATGAAGTCCGATCCATTGTCACTCTTCCAGCTTGGGTTCCAACCAACATCACATCAATAACACAACACTCCGGCAACATAAAAACACTTTCTATACTCTCAATTCTCACACCAACAGTATCTCCTTACAAATTCTCAATGTCCAGCCCCTGATCACTTAGATGAGTGCTCAATTTATAGGCAAATGGAGGAGGTTTGTTCATAAATGAGGGTATTGATTTGCCTTCCAAACTTAGATTTAGTTTCCATGGAGGAAGGGATGAGAGAATAGGAGGTTAATTAACTCATTCCTCATCCATTTTTGAGCACATATGAGGTGATAAGTGTGGGAATATTCTAGATGACTCTAGAGGATGAGAGTATTCCCAGAACCCTATAGGTCAAAGTGGGCCTAGGTGCTCTGTAGAGCACCCTAAAATGGGCCTACCTACACTGAAGCACAGTTACCTCTGTCCAAGACTGCCCTTGTCCCTCAAGGATGCATTCTAGAGGGTTTCAGGCCAAAAAACTCTCAGGGAAGGAGGCGTTCAAAATGGTGACTTGTCTAGGGCATTTAGCAACTGAATTAGGGTTTGATGAGCCCTAATGGTACTGATCTGAATGATGGGAGTGATGTGCCCAAATGGATCTGTAACAGCTGCCCCCTAAATCATGAAGTTGAAAATAATGATGTCGAGTGATATTCTTTACAATGTGATGAGGAGGTTCCAAAGTGGTTGGTGACCTGCATCTATTACAATACAAATATCATGATATTTTGATTTTTCTCATGAATCACTGAGGGAAGGCATACCCATGCTCAACATATAAACTTTCATTACAAGTACATAGACAGTCATCTATGGATATAGACCCATGATAGGATAACCATCAATGTAAAGCCATCGTATAGATGGTTTGGTACATTTCCTAAAATCACAGACCGGATGCATGAGACTAGATCCGGGGTCTTCTATCTTGTTCAATCATTCACTCAAGTATGAGTCTAACCATGCGAATATGTGATTTGAAGTCGAACATGGGAAGATGTCATTTGATTACCATCCAATGATGTAAGCTGTTAACAGACGCGAGAGAAATCACCAATAATGATAATGATCCTCAAGGTACTGCAGTACATTCTGCATGGTGTGAATGGATGTTTTGATGTTGAACACCATGCAAAGTATTTTGGTCGAAGGTTAGTGATGTCAACCTATCACCGGAAGCGAGAAACTTGCCATTTATGTATGCAAGCCTCAAGGTACTGAAGGGGTGTTTCTAAGTCAAATTCTTGGATAATGTGTTGATGTCGACAAGAAGCGACTTGTTGCAGGAGGGCCTTGATGTATCCCACATCAACGACACGAAACAAGTGTAATGATTTTGGAGACAAAATTTGATTGACGACACAAGGTTCAGGAATGGTGGTCATGAAAATGAAGGTTTATGGTATTGCAAAGGATGAATTTTAACTGAGTGACTTCTCTTGAACATGTCAACGACACTGAATGGATTGGCAGCATTGACCCAAAACAAAAGTAATGGATGGTATGATAGACCAAGGTATGATGACCATCAAGCAGATAACCCAACCCAAATAGTCATAATGATGAAGTGAAAGTGTCATATTCAAGAGTGACCTACTGCCATAAAGTGGTTAATCCCTTTTCCCATTTTCCCCAGTCATTGCTGACCAATACCTCTTTATTTTTATCAAGCTTGAGGAGGATAACATATTCTTGTTGTATAATTCCACCCTTTGGGTGAATCCATTACTATGTGATGTTTAATGAGCCTAGCAAAGGTGAAACTTGGTCTTGTCATGATGGACAAGTTTGTCGCTATTTGATATTTTAACGAGTCTAACGACAATGATAACTTGGTCCTTTTCATGTTTAGAGAGTTTGAAAAGGGACAAAAAGAAAAATCCACAAGTTATTTTTCGTAGATTTGTTTGTCAAGTCTGAAAAAGTGTAAAATAATACATGAGAGAACCTATTGACCATGTTCGATCAACGTATTCCTTTTTGTAAATAATCTATCTCAACCCGAAAAAGGGTTAAACTTATACTGAGTAGATGTCATTTCCAATCCGTTAACGAGCTGAAAAGGACAAGCGCTCGATAATATTTTCATAATTCAAGTCTTAAAAGAGCTTAAAGAGGACTCCAAGGGGGTTTCTTTTTCGATGTTTAACAGAGCTCGAAAAAGATATAAAAGTATGCTTTGTGGTCAAAGTACAATTCATGATCATGCACGTCAAATTTTGTGTTGGGTTGTGTTATATTCTGTCCACGACTAGCCCACGTAGTTAACTGAGGGTTAGAGGGGGGGGTCACAGGGGATTTGAGGTGTACCCGTAACCCCACTTTATGGGGTCTGGGGCAGTACCCCTGAAAATTTTGGTTTTGGGACCCTATGTTAGGTTGGAAAGACCCACCTATGGTTTTATGCATGATTTTTGCACATGATTTTTGGACGAGATGGTTTTCGGTCCATGGTATTGGACGCGATGGTTTTCAGTCCATGGTATTGGATGCTTCGACATGTATAAATATGTATTATAACATTGAAAGGAACATAATGAAAAATCAAGCTGGTAGTCC
>APFE031512312.1:0-35846 GCA_000404065.3 Pinus taeda | reverse complement strand
AGAGATTCTATGGATCATTACTCGTGCTATCTAGACTAGGTAGGAGATCTATCCCTCCTCTTTCTTTCATGTCATTCTTTTACTATTTCAATAAAGTTTTTAGGGTTTTTAGGGCCCATGGGGTTTGAATTTTTTGCCTTGGGACCAGCGCAGGCTTGCATGTCAAAAACTGTGCTGGGGAGCACCTAGATAGAAGGGATTTTTCACTACAGTGTAGTGTCTCCTTGCCTAGGCTGCAGTGGGCGAGTTTCACAAACTTGTTTCACCAAATTGACCTAAAATTTCTCTAGTTTTTTGCATGAAAAGGATCCTAACTAAGCTTATAGTTTGATTTTAGGCTTTCATCAGATTAGAATATCTATTACTTGGTGAGAAAGAGAGCATGAAGAACAAGACATGGTTTCCCTAAATGATCCAGGTACAGTTGAGGCCCTCAGAAACTATGGGTTTCTCAAATACTTCAGGTTGTCCGGAATGAGGCAACAATCAGAAATGTTGCAGTTCCTAGTCCATGCATGGGATCCGACAGATCGGGCTTTTCAAATAAGAGACACAGTTGTCCTTATTGTGATTGATGATTTTTACTTTCTTATAGGGTTGTCGATACGTGGTGCACACATATCTCTTTCAGGTTCTACCCATGGAGGGGAAACAATGAGGGACTATGTTCGACAATTCTGTTAGCCAGGTACACAGCCTAGCAAGGACGGAAAGATAATCATCAAGGACATCTATGATTTTCCTTTGAGAATAATCCTTTTCACCATTGCAAAGTTGGCAGGTAATGTGACACTTCATCTGGCGAACAGATCATATGTTTAGTATGCACTTGAGTGTCTTGAGCCAGCTTTATTCAACTGGTGCGAGGGAGTACTTTCTTCACTGAAAGAGTAGCTAAAAAAGGTAAAGAGAAGTAAGACCAATAAATTTAGCTATGGATCACTCTTAATTTCTTTTACCTTATAGATAATTCCGTTGATGCAACCCCAACATGTAACACTGGGTGTAGCTGGTCCTAGAGATCCACGGATGCAGCGGTGGGTAGAACTGATGGCTAGACATGCTAGTCAGTCATCGAGTACATTTACCACTGCATTCTTTAGTTGGATAGATTGACAACAAATTGTCATTGAGGAGCATCCATACTCAGGGATGGACTTTCGTGGAGATCCAGAGTTGAGTCTACCAGTGGGCGCTCAATGGGGTGCTATAGGTAAATTGTTTTTTGACCAAAGTGTTTTTTGATTTTTAAGTTTCTAAATGTTTTTGTGTTTTGATGTTCCAATACCAAACTAAAATAATTCTCATGCATGCAAATGTGGGTATTGTTCGACCTATGAGGCATCGATAGGAGGCAGGTGGACCAGTGTGGAGAAATGTTGGGAGAGCAGTTCTCTAGGATTTGGATTTGGCCGAGACACTGGCAGAGTTGTAGGATCATGTAGAGGTATTGACCCTTGGTATTCCAGATGTCCGGATCGAGGAGTTACCTATGAGGATGCAACGCCATACTATTGGTGTTCTAGGCTGTTGGATGTAGCTCTTGCACATGATAGCTCAGGCTATGACCTGTTATCATGAGCAGTACTAGGTCTACTTAGGATGTTTTTTGCATGCATTTTGAGTTTTTAGGTCAGATGACCAAACATGTCTTCGACACAAATTTTGTAATTTTTTTTTAAAACATCTGTCTATATTTACTTTGAGATCTTTTTATATATATGGTTATGTGCAATCCTATTCAACTAATGATGTGAATTGAAAATTTACTTTTACATGTGTCGCAAATGTCTATTTAACACATAGTTTACTATTGAATCGGTTAATGTGTTAACGTTTCTGGAAATACGTTGATATTGAATGTACTCAAAATGTCTTCCGAAAATATGAAATCTAAGGAACATACAAAGAATTGTTTGGTTTCGAACGATATACATGTTTGTTAGTTGCAGTACGGCGAGTTGTGAGTCCAGCCTAATGATGATTCGACAAATGCCAAGTGAAATGGTATCAGAGAGAAGTTCGATAAATGTGATATACTCAGCGATATTTTTCGTCGATTGACCGATACAAATCCCTTGACAACTCACTGACTTGCCACTTGGAGCGAAAATGGCCCATGTTGTAGAAGATAGGTTCTGCATACTATGACTAGCACCATCTGCGTAACCACCAAATGGTTTCAAAGGTTCCGACATCTGCAACAAATGCAAAGCAGACTACTTAACCACATAAAAACTCTAAAAGGCGCACTGGCACACACACATGCAATTAAAGAATATATACAGTGAGTTTTACTACACTCAATTAATCATAGTAACGTTTGAGGTACAACCCATTTCAGGGTTGCGACAATGGAATTCCATCATAATTCACCAACTCGTAGGCATCTTTTTCCAAAACACGCTTGAAAATATAAGGACCCATCCAAATCAGCTCAAATTTTCCTGCTCCTAGTTTATCAACTTCCTGATCGTAAAGCAAGACCAGGTCTCCTTCTGAGAAAATGCGAGGCTTTACATTTCTATCATATTGCGCCTTGATTTGTTTCTTATGCATTTTTTTAGCCAATGCAGTTTCATGACAGGTTTCATCCAGATGGATAAGTTCTAAGAAACACGCTTCTTCTTCAGAAGTGTCGGGTAAAAGGTCAATCGCGAGTTTGAGAGATGAAATTTTGCATTGTGTCAGCAAAATTGCCTCCAGACCATACACCAATTGAAAGGGTGTGAATCCGATTGCATTTCTCACCGAGGTTCGATATGCCCACAAGGCAAAGTACATGATTAAATTCCAGTTTCATTTATGAACCCCTATCATTCTTTGAAGAATTCGCTTTAGGACTTTGTTGATGGCTTCAAATTGTCCATTCACTTGTGGATAATAAGGAGTAGAACTATCATGTGAAAGTCCTAACTTGGCAGTTAGCTCAACCATCATGTGATTGCGAAAATGTGACCCATTATCTGTAACTATAGCCTGTGGTACACCAAACCAGGCAACCACGAGGTTGAAAAAGAAAAGAGCAGTTGTCTCGCCACTGTTGTTTAAAGTTGGCATCACCTCGGCCCATTTTGTGAAATAGTCAACGACGACTATAATGTACCTATTCCCCCCGACTGAGGTGGGGTTACATGTCATGAAGTCAATGCCCCATTTGGCGAATGTTCCAGCAATGATGACAAGATGCAATGGTGCAGGTGGTAATCTAGCTTTAAAGTCATATAACTGGCATGCTTGACAACTTCTGACAGCAATTATGCAATCTTTGAATATGGAAGGCTAGAAGTAACCAACACGGAGAATTCTATGCATGGTAGCATAACCTGAATGGAAATCATTCAAAACTTTCTCGGCTTCCTCATGAGTGAGGCACCTTCATAAAATTGTATCGATACCACAACAATACAGAGTGTCACCAACGATCAGATAATATTTTTCTTGGTATCGGATATGTCACGGTTGAGAGCAATAGGTATCAGGTCGAAAATTTTGGGTCTGGAGATAAATTATTATATCTCCATACCATGTGTCAGATGATGAGATCAAGAACAGAGACTCATCTAGAATTGATGGTTTTGATGTTGAATCAATGGTATTCGAGGGAAGGTCGCAAAGAAGCTCGACGAAGACTAGAGATTTCTTTGATTTGGATTTGATGAATTCCAAATCAAACTCTTGCAAAATGACGATCCATTTTGAGTATTTTACCCCCATCAATTGACGTGACAAAATATATGTCATAGGGTTGAAATTCGAAATGACAGTGGTCTTTCGGAGCAGGATGTAGTGGCGAAACCTCTATACAACTTGAATAGAAACTAGAGATAACGTTTCGACATAAGAGTACTTAACTTCTATATCATTGATATTGCGGCTCAAATAATATATTGGATGTTCAATCCCATCTTCTTCTTGGACTAAAACTATTCCAATGGTAGTATCTGCAGTTGCGAGATACAAGAAGTAGTCGTTTTGATAATTCGGGGAATACATTAATGAGGCTCTAATCAGGGTATCTTGTTAAAATTGGAAACCAGGGAAAAACTTCATGTGGCTCATCTTATTCATGGCTGATAATATTTTTATTAGATTCATCTTGTCGAGAGGTGTAGGATTGATATAAAGATCATCCAATTCCGATAAGTATTCATGGAGATATGAATTTATTTTGATTATGGAATTATTATCAAGCCGACCTAAAACTCATGTAGGCTCAGAAGCCCAACAATCACATCTATTCACCCACCAACGTTGTGTATAAATATAAGAGGAATTTTCCTCATTTGCATCTCATCTCATCACATCTCTCTCTCTCTACTGCGCAGATATGAGTCTCTTCTCTACTGCGCTGAAATGGGTCTCTCTCTCTCTCAAACATGTGAAACTGGAAGCTGTTGAATTTGAAGCTGCAACTGCAAAAGTAAATAGTGACTTGCTAGGCCTAGAAGATCTCCTCTTTGGAACTGCGATGTAGGTTCATCTGAACCTCCTCTGAAAGCTGCAACTTTTTGTGGTGGAATGAAGTCAATTTGATGAACGATTTGCAAGATATCGACTGCCCTAGTTTGAAGCCAGAAACTGTTGAAACTGAAGCTACAACTGCAGAAGTAAAGATTGACCTACGTGGCCTAGAAGATCTCCTCATCTGAACTGCACTGTAGGTTCATCTGAACCTCCTCTGAAAGCCGAAACTTTTGGTGGTGGAATGAAGTCAATCCGACGGTCGGTTTGTGAGATATCGTCTGCCCTAGTTTGATAATGAAGTTGCTAATGCTGATGCTGCTGATCTAGGGTTTGCTACTACTGATATGAATCAGATTCATTGTACTATTTCTCTCTGCTAAATTATTGAAGATAAAAGAATATTTGATCAAAGGGTTTCCCCACACATTGTGGGGTTTGTGCCTGGCTAGCTGCCACATCTTGTGTCTCTTGTCTTGGCTTGTTTTCTGTCGATCGTTTAATGTTCTATCTGCACTTTACTTTATATATATGTGATTGCTAATCTGTGGAATATAATAAGAAAAATAATTAAACTATTATAAGCATAGAACATACCATAACTTAACATATCTTTAAGAGCATCAAAGGAAGCTTGTGCAACCTGGTCCTAATGGAAGGGTATCCCCTTTTCAATAAACGAGTAAATCCTTTAGCCATTTCAGCATAATTGAGAATGAACGTCCTAAAAAAGTTAGCCTTCCCTTGGAGTCTCTGTAACTGTAGTAGATTGGAAGGTGGAGGCAAACAAGGATTGCCTGAACCTTAAGTGGATCAAGTCGAATTCCCTCCTTAGACACTACGAATCCAAGCAAATGACTAGAACCAACACAAAACACACATTTGTATGGATTGAGTCGTATTTTCTAGTGTTAGCATTGTAAAAATATAGCTCTCAAATTCTGCGGGTGATCAGACCGCTTTCGTGAATGAGCAGGAAAATCATCAAGGTATGGTTGAACAATATGTTTGATGTCATGGAAGGCATAATTCATTGCCCTCTGACATGTTTCTCCTGCATTCTTCAAACCAAACGAGAGTTTCCTATAAGCGAATGTGCCTAATGGATAAATAAATGTAGTTTTAGATTGGTCCTCTGGGTGGATATTGATCTGACTATAGCCGAAAAAACCATCCATAAATGAGAATATTTCGCATTTGACACATTCATCAATAATATGGTTGATAAAGGGAGTAGGATAAGTGTCTTTTGGACAAGCCTGATTAACATCCCTATAATCGACACACACTCGTATTGTCCCTTGTTTCTTCATGAGAGGAACAATATTGGAAACCCAATCAGTAAGAGGAACAGGGTAAATGAAACCAGCATGCACAATTTTTTCAACTTCTATTTTAATAGCAGTAGCCTTCTTTGGATGAATAGGACGGAGATGCTGTTGCACTAGTTTGACATCAGGATACATTTTAATTTCATGTTCAACTATACTAGAGTCAATTCCTGGCATTTCCTCGTATGACCATGCAAATATATCTTGAAATTCACGAAAGAGATCACAGTAAATGTCAAGTTCTGATGGAGAAAAAGATTTTCCAACATGAATGTTTTCTACAATGTTAGGTTTGGTCGAAATATTGATAGAAATAATTTCTTTGATATTTGACAGGTTTCACTGAGAATCTACTGTATCTATGAAAACATAATTTGAAAGGAAATCGATAATTGAAGGGTGATTAAGTTCATTTGAATAATATTCTATGTGATCTTGAAGATGGGAATGATGATGATAATCTTCCCATGGTTCTCTTTCCATCATCATTGATTGAATGATTCCTTCATCAGTAGAAAATATATGTGAAAAAGGATCGAAGGAAGTACCATATTCGAATGAACGATCTACCAATACAATTGACGAAAATGGATTTGAACTCGCCGCACAAGCCAGGAAGATTGATTTCTATGCTAGCTGAATAGGGATTAGCGGCATTATTTCATTACTACTATCAAGTTCAAAACTATTGGTAATCCTCCTTAAGTCAGATGAAGTGGAAGATATCATGTTGCAAGTCTCAAATTTTTCCACTTCCACTAGATTTGATGGTGTTGGTAGTGAAAAAGTACCCATTAGGGAAGGATCTTTAAAGATACCTACACCAATGTTTTGAAGAGATGGCGGGGGTCTGTGTACCAACGTAATGCTTCTAGTAGCTTGTGAACTAGAGGCGAAGAAGGCGAGTTGGTCGATAACTGTGATTCCACCTTTATAAGGGATTGCAATCGTACGAAAGTACATTGAAACCACAACAACCATAGCATAAACCCATGGTATCCCTAGTAAAATGTTATAGTCAAGGGGTTCATCAACAACCTCAACGTCAACAGCTACTATTTTTCCTCTTAGTTCAATTTGCATATTACTCAATATTCCACAAGGCGTATATGTGCGACCATCAAAAGCTTTTAACGTTGTTGGTGAACATGAAAAAGGCGGTGAGCCAAGTGTTTTCTATAAATTCATAGACGTAATACAAGTAGATGCCCCCTTGTCAATAATGGTTCAATGAACAAGTTTATTCAAGGCATTTACTTGAATTAGGAATGCTAATTACGCTGGTAACTATCGTGTATAACCTGCATGGTTGAAAACCACAAGATTGGAATCAGTTGGATCGATTCCACCAATTGCTGACAACAAAGCCTGCTTTTGGGAGGGACAATTTTGAAGTACCTCAAGTGTAGGCATAGTAGAAGGTGACTGAGCCAAATTTTATACTATGTTATAGTTCTGTGCAGCTTGAGCTCGAGGGTTAAATATCGATTTATGTACAACTCCCTTAGGCGGTTTTATTGTTAACTCTGGCGTAATAGGTGGTGGAATAGGATCATTCAAAGTTGAGGTCGAAGAGTTAGGTTGACCAGCTTGGTTATTCAACGATGACTGTTGATTTCCATAGTCTTTACTTTGTGTTGACACCAAAAATTCAATTTAAGGCTTAGAGGCGTATAACATAAGCACTTGGGAAGTGGAAGCATGGTTTGTAGCAACCATATTTGTCTCCGGTTTTGGAAAAGGATCAGTCAATACCACAGATGTATTAGAAGTCTTTGGAAGCTTTGAGACTCCGGAACGGTGAGGACAATCTCACGTAAAATGCTTATCGTTATAGATCAAACACGGGTAACGAATTTTCCTAGTCGAAGGAGAGGAATTAGATGATTTCTCTTGAGGGGAATTATTTTGTTTCTTATTGTTTTTCCCCTTCTTCTTACTTCCTGGTTGCTTTTCATTTTTGCCCTTGTCAGATGACATGACATTGATTTAGGAAGTAAGAGTGTTATCAGGTGCATCTGTAGTTTGATTAGAAATGGCAAGTGTTTGACCAGATGGTCTACTTGCCATTTGCGTTCTCGAAGAACCAATCATATCATCACTGGCATGAGAGTCCTTACTCGATGGTGGAGGAGGAACACTGAAAGCTAGTCGGGGTGCACTCGGGTTCTTGTCGTAGAGTGTGCCAGGCTGTGTATAAATCAAGTCCAAGTAGTGGGCACGAGAAATTACTTGCTCTACAGTGACAACTCCACCTTTCACCAAATCATTAGTGATAGATGGCAGCAAGTATTTTATAAACCACTTAGCCAGAAACTGATGAGGAACATATGTTTAACCATTCGACGACGTCGATGCCACTCATGAATATGATCATAGATATGAGAAGCAATATTCTGTTTAAATTTGGTTAATAGTTCCGTTCTAGTTCCATATTGTACGGGTAACTGGAAGTGGGTTAAAAACATGGTAGCTAAGGCAGTGAAGTTATCAAAAGAAGCTCGTGGTAACTCAATGTACCACTTCGTAGCCAGACCAATAAGCGTTCTCTAGAAAAGATGTATTCTAACAAAATCATCATTCAAGGAGTTTGATGAACACCATAAATGAAAAGTCATGACATGGTTGGATGGTTCTTCTCTAAGGTTTCCATTGAAATTAAGAATATTAGAAGGTAACTTATGAGGATTCACCGACCACCAAGGTGCATAATGAATTGGGTCATTGGTGAGTCGGTTTAGATCTGGTAATTCAAGAGTCACAATGAAAGGCATATGTCTATTGAAGTCAGGTTGAGCATATCCAGGGTAAGATGGGATTGCCTGGGCAATAGGCCTTTGCATACCAGCATAAGGCATCTGCTGCCGGTAACCTTGATAAGGGTAAGTTTGTTGAGAAAATCTGGCATAAGGTTGCTGTTGAGCACCAGGATACATTTGCTGTTGTCCAAACCCAGCATAGGCTTGTTGACCTGGACCTTGATAAACTTGTTGCTGACCAAAGCCAGCATAATCTTGTTGTCCAAGTCCATATTGAGGTTGGTATTGCTGGAATTTTTATTGTTGATATTGGGGCTGCCAAGGCTGTTGAATCAACTGTTGTTGTTGTTGGTACAATGATTGTTGATTTAACAGTTTTTGCTGCCCACCAATGTAAGGTTGATTAGGTTGTGAATACACTAAAGCAATGTAAGTTTGAGTCATTTCAGTAAAAGGTAAACTAGATTGAAGTTTTTGGACTCTAGACACAAGTGGTTGTTGTAGAACTGCCTGAGAAGGCTGGATCTATATACTTGAAACTTAGGGGTCTGAGGTTGAACGACCAGCTTGCACAGGTTGAGATACAACAATTTGAGCTTGTGATTGTGGTACAACTATAACAACAGGTGTTGTAGGTATGGATAAGACAGATTGCATAGGTTGTGAGGGATACTGTTATCACAAAGCCAAACCCTGATACGCTACTGATTAGGAATGCTTTGAGTAACTATTTCAAACCAAACTTTTGGTTGACGCTTAGCCTCCTCAACTTGAGAGGGCTCTCTCACTGGGTTAAAGATTTCAATTAAGGATTAGATGGCTAACTCTATAAAAAAATGAGTGAAAAGGTATAAATGGTTGAACACAATCAATAAACATCCATTGGGCTTATGGAGTCAGAATATGTTTCAGTATCACAGTAAGATTAGCTTAACATGGAAGTCAGGGCATCAAGAGTTTTAATATATTAGCAAAAAAAAATGAAAATATAAGGAACACAACCTATAAACCCATGTAGGAAGTTAGAGCATTGTCAATGAATTCTAAGTAACATGCATTCATACCACTACAAGTGAGTAAATGGAGGAAACCATGAGGAAAATCAAACATTAAAACTGTCTTCTGAATCCTGAGTAGTAAAGCCAAATCTTTGTATTAACATAAAAAACACAGTCTTCCACAATGACACAGTATGACTGTTTCTTTTGATAATTTCCAACCTTTGGTGCATTACACCTCTTGCTCTTTATAGAGTTCATTACAATCTTGGATTCCTTCCTCCAACATGAGGGGAATTCGAATTTACTTGACTTGACACCTATTCATACTTTAAACAAACTATTAATTATAAGTGGTAGTTAACTAACAACCCTAGAGTCCTAATACAATTAGGAGTACAACTCCTTAGTGTGCTAGCAACAACCTAGACTTTCAAATAAATTCGATCTTTGACAGTTGCTCCTCCTCCTTAACTTCAACTTTGGTGATGACTATAACCTCCATGTTGGCCTTCAATCACCTCTCCTTTGACTGTCCTGAAAACTAGGCCACGGTCCCCTGCAATGCTGCTTTGGTCTTCAAGGATATTCTTCGAAATTTCTACTGGCCACAATATCTATTTTAGTCACATGACACATATTGAATTAATCATAGGACCCTTTTCTTACATTTGTGCCAAAACAAAACTCCTTGAAGTTGCCCAAAGGAAGACAAATTGGATGAGCTACGAAGTGTACTGTTATTTTCATAGCGCAAGGCTTAGTTCTTGCATATATTTTGCATTCCTTGAGTTCATTTTTACTTAGAGTATAAACATTCTCAAATGATCTTCTTACATCTCTGTAGCAGCATCCTTCCCAAAAATAGCCTCTTTTTCCTTTGAGGATTAAAACGAAAACAAAACTGCAACTACAGTAGTTTCATAGCGCGCTACGAAACTGCTGTGCATTGCATGTCACCTACAGCAGTTTCGTAGCGCGCTATGAAACTGTTGTGTGAATCAAAATCCACAACTTTTTCTCAAAAATTGTCCTTCATGGGATTTCTTCACAGCTTCACCTTATTCCAATAGGCCACATATATATTTGACATTTTCCATCCATAAACAACTTCAAAATGTAATGTCCTAATCAAAATTATGTTAAGGCTCCATCACTTACTGTCCTATTAATTTTTGCTGAGGCTGACCTCCAGACTTGTTTAGCTGAATCTCCAGGTATTCAATTTGTCTTTTCATCACCTTGATTTTAGTTCTTAATTTACCATTGATCCTTCTGATATATCTTGCCTCCTTTATTGTAGGGACAGTCCAAGTGAAATATTGAGCATGACTGTCAACTACTTCATATCTTGGAACTTTTCCATCTTCCCAAATGGATTTTACTGTTTTGAAATTGGATTTTTCAACTGCATGTTTCCTTGCCCTTTTCTTAAGTTGAGCAATCTTAAGATTGGCAGACTTCAATTTCTTCTTGACCTCCTCAAAGCTACATTCTTCTTCTTGAGTACCAACTGCCTTATTTCTATCATCTTCGTGCATTGGTGATGATTGCACTACCGGAAGCACAAGCTCTTCATGGAATTCTGATATCTCCACTCTATGACTACCTCTAGTTCTAGCTCCTGTAACTTTTTGAACCGCCTAGTCACAGGCCTTCTGGGCTTAAAAACAATTTCTGAAACCTGATCATCAAACTGTAACTTTTTGGAAGATTTCATCTTTTTTGACCTGCTTTCTCCTGCTTCAATTAAGTCTGCTTGGACCAGAGGAGACTCTTCTATGTCAATGGCTTGGAGAAGATCATTCAAACTACCCTTTGAAGTTGGGCTTTCATTAGTAACCACTGTCTTACCCTTTTCCTTGGCTAATTTGCTTCTAGTTACTCTTCTCTGGACTGTTTCACCAATGGACTGTTCTTGTGCTGGTACCTTTATTTGAACCTTCTTCTTCTGTGACTATTGAGGGGTATCTTGAGCAATCACTAGTGCCATTGGTTCCTTAACTTGCTTTCTAGCTTTTAGTTTCACAAATCTGCTTGACCTAGCTTCTTCCTAGTGACTAGCTGCTAGTGATGATATTTCCTTAACCCTAGGGCTAAGCCCTATTTCAGCTCTAAAACCAGACATAAATAGAAAAACAAACCATTCTCTATCTACCTTCTGAAGTTCATGCAAGACAATTAATTTGATTAAGCCATGATGGAACAATGATGTTTCACAAGCTTCTTTCTTCAATTGTATTTTATCAAACATCTTGCCCAAGCTTCAAAACAGATAGAAATGTAGGTCTAGAGATATTATTCTAGTGAAATGCAATAGGAGATTTAAATGGTAAGAATAAACCTTGTGGTATCTTCCTTCGCAGGTAAAATACCTTTGTATGCATGAGAGTAAGTTGGCAAATGAGTCTTTGACATAACTCCTGGGCACTGCTTTAGTTAAATCTGAGTCTATAAATTCTGGCTTCAGGAATATCTTGCAGGGTGCCATCTCAAACTTGAAATTCTTAAACCATCTCTCCTGACCTCTAGGAATCTATGTGACTAAAGATATGACCTCAGGAGAAACTGGTAATTCTAATACTCCAACCTTTGTATTCAAACCTGTGAAATTGAGAGCAAATTCCTTGCTTACTTGGCTGTGACCTCCTTGTAGTTTTTCGCAGAGCCTCCAGCAACCTACTTTTTTGAAAGCTTCTTCAAATTATTTATCCTTTGTGAGAACATCTAAGCCATCAGTCTTCTTCTCTTCAGAAATTTCTTCTTTGAAATCCCTGTAAAGGAAACCTGGAAGAAACTGCCCTGTTTAGTTCAAGAGCTGCCTTGCTTGAATTGGATGAAGAGCTGCCTTGCTTGAAGTGGATGAAGAGCTGCGAAAGAATTCTGGTTTATGCTCACCCTTGGTTTGCTAAATCGACCTTAAGGAAAGCATCAAGTGTTTCTCATGCATGAAAATGGCACGAAAATGACCAGGACCAATTCACCCTTACCTTTTCTTTTTTGAAATTTGAAATGAGTGTGAACAAATGACTCCTAATGACTCTAATGATGAATGTGAATGGTTTCATGTGATAACTAAGGTTCATGGACTGACAACTGATGATGAAACATTAACGGATTCTGGTGGATTTGACAGCTAGACAAGATGTGGCACGAATCCTCGATTTCATAACGCATCTAGTGTAAATTCGGGAGTTTGCGCTACGAAAACTCTTAACTACGAATCCCCAATTTCGTAGCGCATTTCAGAGTTTTACGCTACGAAAACTCCTAGACAGTTTCGTAGCGCATTCAAATTGTAAAATGACCAAATATATGACACTTTTGGGATGATGTGGATCCATAATGGGTAAAACCAGGTTGTTGACCTTTATTTGATAATGGAAACGAGACTCTGACTCTATGACTTAGACTCTAAATAGAACATAAAAATAACTTGACCATGACTTGACCATGAATGACACAAAAATTGAGAAACCATGTAGATCGTCCAAATTTTTTTTTTTAAAGGATTTTTTACAGTGATAACAATGGCTCCACTTGAGATAGTGTGCCCTTGTGGTACACTAAGAACCTGAAGTTCTAGTGCTTTATCCATTATGATAAAAAGAGAAATTTTCTTCAAACTTTTTGGGCCTTCACCTCGGGCTTAAGATTTATGTTTCAGCTTGTCATTATTAGAAAAAACTGACAAAAACATATATATACAATGTTATGAGAGATTGGTAATATTTCAACAATGATAATGCTTTAGGAACCTGCCATTAATAGGCCCTCCAACATATGATCCTCCATCAATTTCCTGTAGTATATAAGTGTTGTTCCCATGAAAAACAACAATCTGAAAAGGACCCTTCCATAAATTCTCAAACTTACCGTGTTTGCCTTTTTCTTCAATTTTGGCCTCCCATTTTAGCACTTTGTCTTGAATCTGAAAACTGTCTTCTTTGATATTTTTATCAAATGTACTCTTAATTCTGTTCTGAGCATGTTGATCACTGTCATAGACTTCACTTCTCTTCTCTTGTAAGGCTATCAGTTGGCTGATTCTCCTCTGAATGGCATTTGTCTCTTCTTTAAGGCCTTGAATCAGCTTCATTACCGGTACTCCAAATGATGTTGGAAATATAGATTCAGCACCATAAACTAGTTCATATGGCGAAGTCCCAATTGATCTCTTTGTACAAATCCTATCAGCCCATAAGGCATACTTCAGCTTTAAGTGCCAAGCTTACTTGTTTTCCTGCAACACCTTTTTGATGATTCTAACAATGCTCTTGTTTGATGATTCAACAAGACCATTGCCTTGCGAATAGTAAGCAATAGAATGTCCAAGAGTAATGTGATATTGATGACGAAAATTGATAAATTTCTTAGACTTGAAAGCTTTAGCATTATATATTATAATCTTCATGGGGCAACTAAATCGAGACAATATATTATTTTCTAAGAAAGAAATAATTACAGAATCATTGGCTTGCCTTGTTGGAATCACCTCTATCCATTTGGTGAAGTAATCCATTGCTGTAAGACACTAGCTATGTTTCCTTGATGAAGGAGGATGTATCTCTCCAATAAATTCTAACCCCCACTACTGGAAAGGAGCTTCTACATAAATAGGGATCAAAGGAAAAGGCACAAGCTTCCTTCTTCCTTCAAAAATTTGGCACTCATGACATGTAGCGATCTTCTTGTAGATATCCTTAAACATTGTTGGTAAAAAATACCCGGCTCTTAGGATCTTGTTTGCTGTAGCCTTCCAATAGTGATGTCCTCCAAAATCTCCTTTACTAAATTCTTCAATAACTTTATCAACTTCTTCTTCAAGGAGACAATTCAACAAAATTCCTCTTGCATCCTTCCAAAACAGATTTTGGTCATATAAAAAATATCTCAAATACTTCAGCTTAACAAACCTTTCTCTGGACTTCGTTAGATTGGCGGGAGCTTTATTATGCTGTAGAACAAAAGCCACATCCTTATACCATTCTGAAACCAAGAATTTCTCATTAATTTGGACCAATTCTTCCTCGTTTTCAGAAATTTATGAGATTTTTGCATTCAGATTTATGTCAAGACAGTCTAGATTTGACTAAGTCATTAGCTTTGCCAAGCCTTGACCCTTCACCAATTTGGTTGGTTTGATGTCCATATCATACTCTAGCAATTTAGCTATCCACTTCCCCTCTTACCATCAGGGTCTGCTTGTGTTATAATATATTTTATTACAACACTTGGAATGTATGCCACAATGTGAGAATGTAGAACATAGATTCTGAAATCTGTTATAGCTTTCACCAAGGCATAAGCTTGCTTTTCTAGAATATTGTACTTCAGTTCGGCTTTTTCTAATGTCCTACTAAAGAAAGAAATAGGTTGTTCAGTACCTTGATTTCCTTTTTGTAGCAGAACTCCAACAATTGTATTCTCGGAAGAAAATGTAAAAATAAGAAATTCCTTGGAAAAATTTGGACTGATGAATACTGGTGCTTGTGTAAGTGCCTTCTTGATTTCTTCAAAAGATTTCTTTGCTTCAACTGTCCACTTAAATTCCACTCCTTTATTTAACATCCTTGTTATATCCTTGACAATCTCAGCAAAATTAGGAATGAAGCGCCTAACAAAATTTACCTTTCAAAGAAAAGATTGGATCTCTTTCCTACTTCTTGGTAGATCTACCTTTTGAATTGCATTAACTCTATTAGGATCAATCCTAATTCCTTCTTCAGAAATAATATGACCAAGTAACTTGCTTGATGTTAAAGCAAAGATAATTTTAGTAGGATTAAGGGAGATACCAAACCTTCTACATTTCAGTAGAATTTTCTCAAGGTGCTTCAAATGATCTTCTTCTTTCTTTGAAAAGACTGTGATGTCATCAAGATAAAGAACCACTAATTTATCCTTTTCTTCAACAAACGAAATATCCATTGCTCTTTGAAAGGTGGCTCCTGCATTCATGAGACCAAAAGGAATCTTGGCGTACATGAATGTGCCCCATGGTGTTGTGAAGGTTGTCTTCTACTGATCATCCGGATGCACAAGAATTTGATTGTACCCTGAGAAACCATCAAGCATAGACATTCTTTGTGAACCAACAATATTTTGTAGAATTGAATCCATCTTGGGAAAAAGATAGTTGTCCTTTAATGAAGCCTTATTCAAATTTCTGAAATCAATACAAATTCTTATTTCTCCACTCTTCTTTCTAACTAGAACCAAATTTGCAAGCCAATTTGAGAATCTGATTGGAACAATGATTTTAGCATCAAAGAGTTTCTTAATCTCCTTTTCAATCAATGGCATGAGAGGTAGATTAATTCTTCTTAACTTTTGTTTGAAAGGTTTCTCATTCTCTTTAATAGGAATAATATGCTAAATAAAGGAAGAATCATTCTGATTTAAGTCAGTATAACTCCAAGAAAAAACATCCACAAACCTTTTCATCATCTGAACATGCTTGACTCTTATATCAACTGAAAGAAACTTTGAAATTTTGATCATCTTTGGTAAAGCTGAAGTACCTAGATTGCAGCTTTCTATTTCCTCTTCATCAGCTTGTATCTTTGGTGATTTGAACAGATCATTCTGATCGAACAACTTCTCAAGAGGAATTAGACCCTTTGGTATTGAATTATTTTTTAATTGTAAAACTTTAGAATTTTCTTTAGACTCAACAAGCATGTTTTGTTGATCTACTTGAGTATTTTCAAATTCTTCCTTCAATTCGATAAAATTCTTTACCTGCTGATCATCTTCAAAGACTTGCCAATTGGTGATATTATCTGGTATAGCTGGTCTATGACAAAATTCAACCTCATATTTTTCAAAAGAATGAAAAGGAATGACAAACAAACTTGCCGAAATAGCAAGAGAATCACCAATGGAGTTTTGTCTCTAGTTTTGATAGTGAAAGAGTATGCTTGAAAATTTTCCAACATATCTAAAACTAGATTTTTGTATGCTCCCATTCTTACATCTTTTGTTTGATAGACACCCTCAACTTGTCTAATGACCAATTCAGAATCTCCAAATATGGAAATATTCCGAGCCTTCATTCTTACCAAAACTTCTAGGCCCAAAATCATAGATTCGTATTCAACCATATTATTTGTGCAATCAAAGTTCAGTTTGTAAGAGTAAAACTTACTTTCATCACTTGGACTTATGATCCAAATGCTAGCTCCTACCCCTTCTTTTCCTGCTGATCCATCAAAGTACAAAGATCACTATCCCTTTAACTCTTTCTCATCTTAATTTTCTGAGTGCTGATTTTCTGTTTTCATCTCTTCTGGTCCGCTATCAATTGACTCATTAAAAATAATGGAAGATCCAAGTTTAGTATCAAATGAATAAATAGGAAAATTCTGAGGTTTGTCTTTTCTACTTACCATATTAGCCATTCTGGTCTCCTGATACAATCTCCTTTGCTCACCAAAAACAGGGATGGTGGCATAGGTGAGGTCCATCTGCACTGTGCCTTTGATTTTCGCTGCCCACGATCTTGATAGCAACATCCCAAACTTTGGCGGAATGTCAGCCACAACAATGTCCATAAAAATTTTCTTTGTTGGGATTTGTGTGAGACCAACAACAACATCTTTGATTAAACCAATACATTGGACTCTTTTTGAATGAAAAGAGAATAAATCCTTATATGGTCTTGTTACCTGTAATCCTAACCTCTCCATAATTATTTTGGGCATGAGATTATGAGAAGCCCCTGAATCCAGCATAGCATTATGTAAGGTCATATCATGAATACTAATGCTTACATATAAAGGAGGAAACTCTTCATTTTGATCATCTTCTAACCTTGGACCCAAGTATATATTAGGATTATCTTCCTTCACATTTAAGATATCAATAGCTCCTGGTTGTGAATTTAACATCTCTACAATCTTGCTTCTGTATTTATCTACCTTGAGATTCTCACTAAAATGGATTTATATTTTAATTTTTGCAATTTCATTCTCAAGGTTGAAAACAAAGACAGTTTTTCCAGCTTCTTTGATAGGAGGTGGAGGTTGAGTGTCCTTTTTACCAAGTGGAGAATCATTTTTACCTTCAGCAACCTTTGGGGTATCCTTTTTGGTTTCAACAGCCTTTAAAGCATCTTTCTTGGGCTATGTTTTGTTTGCAATAATTGGTATATTTCTATTTCTAAGATTATTGTTTTTGCATTTCAAAGATAGCATGTTGATACCCTTTTAAATAATCTGAAAGCTCTTCCCCTTGCTTGGTCAAACTGGACTCATCATGTTCTTATTTAGTCAAGAAAATTCTTGACATCTCTTCATCAAGACAATGGATAGATTCTTCAGGAATCTCAGGATCATCTTCTTCATCAACCAAATTCTGTTGAAAAGGAGGTCTCACTGGAGGATCAAGTTGCTGATTCCTATTTTCTCTTGGTCTTTGTTAGTTTTGAGATCTCCTAAATTGAGGGTTTCTAAATTGAGGCTGCTGTTGCACAGGGGGAGCAGAGGTGTTTCCAAGAGCTAACCTATCCATCAACTTCTCCATGGTCTTCATCACTGAATCTAACTTATCTTCAGGAGTGGAAGAGGAATGCTTCTCTTCTTCTTTCAATTTAGCTTTTCCCATTTTTGATTTTTTTGCAGCTACCATGTTTACTTCTACCTTTATTGTATCATTCTGCATATCAGCAAGTGTGGCAGACTCTCTCTCTCTCTTAGCAAAAGAAAATTAGATTCAAATGCTTCAACATATCTCATTTGTGCTAAGGCTTCTGGAGGTTTCAAGCGAGTTGGGATTGAGTTAAACACTTTATTGAACCTCTTCGAGAAATTTTGAATGGATTCATCAGGTGCCCTTCTAAGATTGTTGTACTCAGTAAGTGCTTGAACTGGATTAGTTCTATTTCCCCATTTCCTTAGAAATCTACCTTCAAATTCTACCCAATTATGAATGCTTCCTACTGTAAGAGCTTTAAACCATTTTCTAACTTCACCAATAAAGGTCTGTGCAAATGGTATTAGCTTTACATCCTCGTCATCAACTTCCTCTCTATCAGCAAAGTCATTAAATTTGTCTACATGTTCTTCTGCTGTAATTTCTTCATCACTACCCCATGCTGGAATTCTTGCAGCATATTTTCTAGGAAGATCATGCAAAACAACAGGGAGTGAAAGTGGCGCATACCTAGCGGGTACAACCATGATTAAAGGGGGAATGGTAGTTACAAGGATAAAAGAGATAGAGGATGAAGAACTGATATGAAGAGGATTGCTTGGTTTCTGAATAGCCACTAGGAATAGCAGAAACAGAGGATGAGGAACTGATACAAAGAGGACTACCTAAGCTCTGCAAACCAGTGACAAATGTACTCCAATTTGGAAGAGGTAAACCAACTTTACATTTTAACAAGAATTCAAAAGGATCAAGTTCTTTCAGTTTATCTAAGGCTTCCCTTTCTAACAGTAGCTCAGAGGTAACTACTTCCCAAAATTCTTCCTTGTCTTCTTGTGATACTAAGGCTGAGGTATCAATTCCTCTCTTTTGCAGATCTAAGATAATACAATGAGTTCTTCTTCATTTTCTGATCAAAACAACACTTCGTGAATTTTATCATCAACTATTTTTTTCTTCAAGACTTCTTGAGAATTCAGAGAGAAAATATTTTGAATAAGATGGAGTACCTTGTATTTCTGAAAATCTTCGACTACCTCTTGAAATAGTGTTTGGATTGTCCACAGGAGTAGGTGGATTGAGGTTAGGATTGATTCGTGTATATCTCCTTCTCGAAGCCACCTTTAAAACTTTGAAAATGTATGGATTCACCAAGGTAGATTGCAACCTCGAAAAGTTATCTGAGCTCTTGCTACCTTCAGAAGTTCAGCTTCTTGATTTTAGGAATGAATAATCTTCAGGCTCCTAGTAGACGCACCAAAATGTTATCACAAAACCAGACCCTGAGAGGTTGCTGATCAGGAAGACTTTGAGTAACTATTTCAAACCAAACTTTTGGCTGAGGCTTAGCCTCCTCAACCTGAGAGGGCTCTCTCACTGGGTTAAATATTTCAATTGAGGATTAGATGGCTAACTCTATAAAAAAAACGAGTGAAAAGGTATAAATGGTTGAACACAATCAATAAACATCCATTGGGCTTATGGAGTCAGAATATGTTTCAATATCACAGTAATATTAGCTTAACATGGAAGTCAGGGCATCAATAGTTTTAATATATTAGAAAAACAGAACGAAAATATAAGAAACATATCATATGAAACATGTAGGAAGTTAGAGCATTGTCAATGAATTCTAAGTAACATACATTCATACCACTACAAGTGAGTAAATGAAGGAAACCATGAGGAAAATCAAACATTAAAACTCTCTTCTGAATCCTGAGTAGTAAAGCTAAATCTCTGTATTAACATAAAAACACAGTCTTCCACAATGACACAGTATGACTGTTTCTTTTGAAAATTTCCAACCTTTGGTGCATTACACCTCTTGCTCTTTATAGAGTTCATTACAATCTTGGATTCCTTCCTCCAACATGAGGAGAATTCGAATTTACTTGACTTGACACCTATTCATACTTTAAAAAAACTATTAATTACAAGTGGTAGTTAACTAACAGTCCTAGAGTCCTAATACAATTACGAGTACAATTCCTTATTGTGCTAGCAACAACCTAGACATTGAAATAAATTCGATCTTTGACAGCTCCTCCTCCTCCTTAACTTTGGCTTTGGTGATGATTATAACCTCCATGATGGCCTTCAATCACCTCTCCTTTCACTGTCCTGAAAACTAGGCCACTGTCCCCTGCAATGCTGCTTTGGTCTTCAAGGATATTCTTCGAAGTTTCTGCTGGCCACACTATCTCTTTCGTAACATGACACATATTGAATTAATCATAGGACCCTGTTCTTACATTTGTGCCAAAACAAAACTCCTTGAAGTTGCTTGAAGGAAGACAAATTGGATGAGCTACGAAATGTACTGCTATTTTCGTAGCGCAAGGCTTAGTTCTTGCATATATCTTGCATTCCTTGAGTTCATCTTTACTTAGAGTCTAAACATTCTCAAATTATCTTCTTACATCTCTGTAGCAGCATCCTTCTAAAAAATAGCCTCTTTTTCCTTTGAAGATTAATCCAAAAACAAAACTGCAACTACAGTAGTTTCGTAGCTTGCTACGAAACTGCTGTGCATTACATGTCATCTACAGCAGTTTCGTAGTGCGCTACGAAACTGCTGTGTGAATCAAAATACACAGTTTTTTCTCAAAAATTGTCCTTCTTGGGATTTCTTCACAGCTTCACCTTATGCCAATAGGCCACATATATATTTGACATTGTCCACCCATAAACAACTTCAAAAAGTAATGTCCTAATCAAAATTATGTTAAGGCTCCATCACTTATTGTCCTATTCATTTTGCTGAGGTTGGCCTCCAGACTTATTCAATTGAATCTTTAGCTCTTCAATTTTTCTTTTCATCACCCTAATTTTAGTTCTTAATTTACCATTGATCCTTCTGATATGTCTTGCCTCCTTTATTGCAGGGACAATCCAAGTGAAATATTGAGCATGACTGCTAACTACTTCATATCTTGGAACTTTTCCATCTTCCCAAATGGCTTTTACTCTTTTGAAATTGGATTTTTCAACTGCATGTTTCCTTGCCCTTTTCTTAAGTTGAGCAATCTCAAGATTGGCAGGTTTTAATTTCTTATTGACCTCCTCAAAGCTACATTCTTCTTCTTGAGTACCAACTGCCTTATTTCTGTCATCTTCGTGCATTGGTGATGATTGCACTATCGGAAGCACAAGCTCTTCATGGAATTATAGTATCTCCACTGTATGACTCACCTCTAGTTCTACCTCCTGTAAGGTTTTGGACTGCCTAGTCACAGGCCTTTTGGGCTTAAAAACAAATTCTGAAACCTTATCATCAAATTGTAACTTTTTGGAAGATTTCATCTTTTTTGACTTGCTTTTGCCTGCTTCAATTAAGTCTGCTTGGACTAGATGAGACTCTTCTATGTCAATGGCCTAGAGAAGATCATTCAAACTACCCTTTGAAGTTGGGCTTTCATCAGTAACCACTGTCTTACCCTTTTCCTTGGCTAATTGGCTTCTAGTTACTCTTCTCTGGACTGTTTCACCAATGGACTGTTCTTGTGCTGGTACCTTGATTTGAACCTTCTTCTTCTGTGACTGTTGAGGTGTATCTTGAGCAATCACTGGTGTCATTGGTTCCTTAACTTGCTTTCTAGCTTTTAGTTTCACAAATCTGCTTGACCTAGCTTCTTCTTGGTGACTAGCTGCTGGTGATGATATTTCCTTAGCCCTAGGGCTAAGTCCTGTTTCATCTCTAAAAATAGACATAAATAGAAAAGCAGACCATTCTCTATCTACCTTTTGAAGTTCATGCAAGACAATTAATTTGATTAAGCCATGATGGAACAATGATGTTTCACAAGCTTCTTTCTTCAATTGTATTTTATCAGACAACTTTCCCAAGCTTCAAAACAGATAGAAAGATAGGTCTAGAGATATTATTCTAGTGAAATGCAATAGGATCTTGAAATGGTAAGAATACACCTTGTGGTATCTTCCTTCGTAGGTAAAATACCTTTGTATGCATGAGAGTAAGTTGGCAAATGATTCTTTGACATAACTCCTGGGCACTGCTTTAGTTAAATCTGAGTCTATAAATTCTGGCTTCAGGAATATCTTGCAGGGTGCCATCTCAAACTTGAAATTCTTAAACCATCTTTCCTGACCTCTAGGAATCTCTGTGACTAAAGATATGACCTTAGGAGAAACTGGTAATTCTAATACTCCAACCTTTGTATTCAAACTTGTGAAATTGAGAGCAAATTCCTTGCTTACTTGGCTGTGACCTCCTTGTAGTTTTTCGCAGAACCTCCAACGGCCTACTTTTTTGAAAGCTTCTTCAACTTCTTTATCCTTTGTGAGAACATCTAAGCCTTCAGTCTCAGTTCTCAAACACCGGCTTGATCTATGATTCTTCTTCTCTTCAGCCATTTCTTCTTTGAAATCCCTGTAAAGGAAACCTTGAAGAAATTGCCCTGTTTAGTTCAAGAGCTCCCTCGCTTGAATTGGATGAAGAGCTTCCTCGCTTGAAGTGGATGAAGAGCTGTGAAAGAATTCTAGTCTATGATTACCCTGGGTTTGCTAACTCGACCTTAAGGAAAGCATCAAGTGTTTCTCATGCATGAAAATGGCACGAAAATGACTAGGACCAATTCACCCTTAACTTTTCTTTTTTGAAATTTGAAATGAGTGTGGACAAATGACTCCTAACGACTCTAATGATGAATGTGAATGGCTTCATGTGATAACTAAGGTTCATGGACTGACACCTGATGATGAAACATTAATGGATTCTGGTGGATTTGACAGCTAGACAAGATTTGGCACGAATCCCCGATTTCGTAGCTCATCCAGTGTAAATTCAGGGTTTTACGCTACGAAAACTCCTAACTACGAATCCTCAATTTCGTAGCGCATGTAGTGTATTTTTCAGTGTTTTGCGCTACGAAAACTCCTAGACAGTTTCGTAGCGCATTCAAATTTTAAAATGACCAAATACATGACACTTTTGGAATGATGTGGGATCCATAATGGGTAAAACCAGGTTGTCGACCTTTATTTGATAATGGAAAAGAGACTATGACTCTATGACTTAGAATCTAAACAGGACATAAAAATAACTTGACCATGACTTGACCACGACTGACACAAAAATTGAGAAACCATGTAGATCATACAATTTTTTTTTTTTAAAAGGAATTTTTACAGTGATAACAGATACACAAGCCTAGGTTGAACGGGCATGGTTGGCTGCGACTCACAGATAGTCATTCCAGGCTGACCTAAAGAAGGCGACATGCCGACATATGGTTTCCCCCCATAAAATGGAGGATAAGGAGAATATGCATATTTTTCTCTGTATGGGGGTAGTCCAGTGTTGAGCGGATACATAGGATGGTAACTAGATGAACCAGATTGATATGAACTTTATGGGTCTAGTTGTTCGGTTTCCATTAATGAAGAACCAAATAAAATTCCAGTAGAGGACATTGGTGAAGACCAAGGGCTAGAAGAAACACTTGAGTGGGTTCCCGATAAAGATTGGTAACCTGATGGGAAGTACATAACACCATACAAGTGGGACTCAGGTGTCGTAGTAAACATCGAAGAGGTTGTGGCAAAAGATTCTACCATAGCTGTAATAGATGTTACGGTCCAGGATGTTGACTCTACCATAGTCTAATGTCCAAATAAGTTTCCTAATGAATCAATGGGTGTCTGAAAGTAATTAGGATCAAAAGGAGCAGTGAAATGAGGAGTATAAGGATACAGATGCAGTCTAGTTCCAAAATGGAATGGAGTTCTAGGTGATTCTACCTCAGGTTCATCTTCAATTGAAATCAAACCAGGTGGAAGAATTTCACCGTCTGGTCCATAATATATTTTTGGTATTTGTTACTGAGGTAAAGAGGAAGTATCGATACTTACGGATGTTTGAGGATGTATCGATCGATCTTATTCTAGTAAGGTAACAACTTTTGATTGTTCCACCTCAAGATCCAAATGTTTTCATAAAAGAACAAGTTTAGGTTGGGCTTTGTGAACAACTTCTGGTTCAGAAGTAACTTCTGATTGAACAGTGATGGGTTCAGGATCCAGTTCTAGTTGAAAAAATTCAGGTTCAGAAGTAATTTCTTGTTGAATAGCTTCAGATTGAGAATCAACTTGTTGTTGAAAAACTTGGGTTACCATTTTACTAGATCCAGTCCTAGTTTCCTTAGGTAATTGTGGAGATTCCACTTCAGTAACAGATGTACCAGTAACCGTAGGAGTAACTGGGGTCACAGTACTTACCGATATAGGTGTTTTTGGTAATTCAGATGAAGAACCAGAGGCTTGTGAAGTACTGGATCCAGTCAAACGAGACCGCTTCGACCAGATAGGTGTAGCTTCAGGCGGTAAAGGCGGTTTACTCGTTGCTCTCCGCGAACGATGGTGTAAGGGTTGATTTCCCTCCATGATTTCTGTTTGATTTTATTACGAAAAAGAAATAAATAAAAAGGGGTAAGCTAGGCAAAAAGGTTTAGCAAGCAAATGTGAACTGCAAAATACCTCCTGTCGAACCAAGAAGTATGGGTAGGCAATCTCCTTGAATGCTATGTTTGGTGTTGTTTTCACTTGGATTGAACCTTAGGCTGAAGGAAGGCAATGCCAGGGTAACCACAAACCACGCTTAGCCAAGTAGCTAACCCTACTAGGCCAGGAGAGGGCTCTCTCTCTAAGGATCTCAACTAAGATGACTGGATCAAGAAAATGATATTAGGCTAGGTATAGTAGAACAAGGTTTGATTTGATTTTGAAGGCTTTTGCTGGATCAAGAGGAGCCAAACAGTTAGGGCAAGGAAATTAGGCCAAAATTGCAAGGTTTTCGATGAGGCAAGGTAGGAACAAGGCTCAACACTCTAGGGTTTTATGGGTGAGGTGATTCAAGACAGGTGAGGATCTAGAAAAATCATGTAAGCAACATGGATTCTTCCTAAACTGAAGAAAACATAGAATGTGAATATTTTCCCAAAATAAAGCATTAAATTATGGTTTATGCCTATCAACTTGAAAACATACACTTAAAAGCAATGAAATGATTGATGAAGTACAAAGAACATTTTAACATATGATCACAATAGAGAAAACTGAACTCAACATCATAGCACATGGATCCCAAAGAAATAGTAGCAACTTTTCATTAATCTCCTGCTAAAAACTGATACAAAATGATGTCTACTCAAAGCATAAGCATCCAATTGAGTCCAACCCATACAGTGACTGAGGAAAAGCATCATATAGTCCCCAGAAAAATCATCCTAAACTCAAGGGGTTGAATTCATGAGAAGAGGAGCTGTTTCTAACAAGATATGAACTGCAAACAAGAAAATAGGGTGGTCAACGTGACTCATCCCTAACCTAAACAAACTGATACATTACACCTCATGAACTTGTTTTACTTGATGAATCTACCTTAGTAAGCTCTAGAAGCATCATAATTACATTCAACTGATCAATTACAAGGATATAATCATGATTTGCCAAGGTGAAAGTGAAAACTAGGAAAAAACAATGAAAAATTGGACAATTTATCAAATGCGCAGCACCAGTGCTAGGCGCGCAACACCAATGCCAGACACGCCCTTCAACTTCAGCTACAATTTTGGAGGCCTTACCGATGTCAAAATTGGGCCCACAATAGCTTATTGGAAAGATATTCTTGTCTACTTTCCAAAACAACTTGAATTTCTGAATTTGGATGTAATTTTCCTAGTCAAAAATCAATTCGCCCAACACTGCTCAGCGCGCAGTGCCCATGCCAAAAAGAGGGCAGAAAGGTCATTTTTTGAGGGTTTTTGAACTTTTTAACCAACAGGTCTCCTCCAAATCCTTAGAAAAAGTACAGGGTGTATGTAATCATCACTAGAAACCCAAAAATGCTGACCTTTTCCTCATTGGATGCCCCAAAAAAGAGTGCAACGCTGATGGCGCTACACATTTGACCTCCATGACTATGCTAAAAATTATCCGAAAATCTTAGCAAGTAACTTCATGCCCAAAAATGGTCAAAATACCCAAAAATGTGTTTTTATATCTAATCAAAGTTTAGAGGCATGTAGGGATGCCTCAACAAGCATGTCAAGTCTTCTCGTCTCCTGTTGCTTGGTCAATTTGTCAATGTTCTCGTGAGATCTTTTAAGCTTGCTCCTTGCCACTTGGTTTCTCCTTGCATAATACTTTGCAACTCAACATCTCTATTTTCTTTGTCCAAGAGGGTCTCCAAGTGTGTGTTCACTTTCTCAAGCCGAGACTCTCTGTTTTCGACTAGTCCTTGGCCAATTGTTCATTTAAAGTGAGTTGCTCCTCCAATTCTGCCTCCTTTTGTCTTTCAAGCTCTAAGGCCTTTTTCAATCCTCTTGTTCTTGGCCTTTTTATTTGTTCCTATTCATCATTTGGCTCTCCATAGTCTCCATAAGCCTCATCAAGCTGAAATTTGGCTTTCTCAGCTTCCCTCTTTGCCTTGATGTACTTGATTTGCATCAACTCCTGTTTAACTTCTAGCTGCTTGTTCTCTTGCTCATAGAAGGAGATAACATATTGGGCTCTTTGTAAATTAACCTCGAGCTACCTAATTTTGGCATCATTTTCTCTCAAGGCAGCTTGAGAAGATTTGTTTTCCTCCTCATCCCTAGTGTTCACAAGGAGAAACTCCTTTTCAATGTCATGTTCTTCATGCTGCTGTTTGACCTTTGCTTCGTCTACCATATTCTCCTTCCCTTTAACCTGTAATGATGATGATGAAGGAAAGGCCCCTTCCACTTTCTGTGGGGTAAACACCTGCCTCTTTCCCCTCTGATAGGTGAAAGAAAATGGCTGCAAAATACTCCTTTGTGGTATACTAGTATGACCACGCTCAGTGTGTACATCATGTCCCTCATCAATGTCATCATCTCTAGTGGGTGAATGAATGGTTACATGAAATGGTGATGTAAATGGTGTGGAGGAGTTCGGTGAAGAATGACCTGTTGAAGATGAGTGATAAGTATGCTGTGGTGGATGAGAAGACGTAGATGGATGAGTGGAGGATGATGAAGGAATGCAAGGAGCTGGCTGAGTAGGTGTTTCATTAAATATCTCATTAGCTATGAAGGCCTCCCAAGTAATGCCTAGTTGATATAAGTGATGGAGGACTATCATTTTGATAAGATAATGATGGAAAATACTATGCATCTGATGAGCTGGGTCCCTTTTTTGAGCAATATATGTCATCTTGTCAATACTCCTGAAAAGGTAATATGGAAAATTGAGCATTCTTACCCTAGTAAAGTGCATGAGAAGCCTGATGTGGTATGAGTATAGTCAGGAAAACCTACCCTCACATGTGAAATACCTCATGATAATCTTCATCAATGGCACATATTTGTCCAAAAAGATAAGAGAAAGTGAAAATTTTCTTCTTATCATTTTTGAACCTTGTATGGCTCATAAAAATTGTGATGCAGCTCTTTCTACTTGAACCATTTCTCTCCTGCATTTGGAATTCCAGTGGCCTGTGATATGATGGCTGAAGATATAGTGAATGTGACCCCAACTAAGGTGACCTAGTTGTTTTGCAAATTGAGGATGAAATGCTTGGTTAACTACTGATGAAAATTCACCGTCTCAACCTTTTGACAAAACTCTAAACAACCCATGTGCCTAAAACATGATACTGCAAGTGGTGATGCCATAAGTTCTGTTGTATCAGTGGGTTCAAATATAATAATTCTCCCTCCTTTCTTGATTGGCCTCTTGGGCTGTCCTTCACCTTTGTCTAAACTACTGTATTCTGCCATGATTTGTAGGTGAAAACTTGAGGAACTAATATATTTTCCAAGATGAGTGAAACAGTGAGGAGGTGGAGTGAAATACAATGAAGGTGATTGGAAGGTGACGAAGTATGATAAGTACTGCAATTTTGATTAATGAAGTGATTTTGGAAGCATGAAAGGAAGTTTTACTAGGGTTTTAACTATGGGCCGCTTACTTGTTGAATGCAGGTAGTTGAAGCCATTGTGGCTTGTAGCAGGTGAAGGAAAATATGTTTTGGCACCCCTAGGGTTTTCCAGGCTCCTTTGGCCAAATGCGCAACACCTTCTCCTAGCGTGCAATGCTCTCAACAGGTACGCCCTTCACCCTACAGGCGCGCAACACCGTTAAATTTAACTCAGGATCGGGCTGGCAAACACGCCCTTGATCCTACATGCATGCAACACCTTCTCCCAGTGCACATTTCTCTCAACAAGTGTGCTCTTCTAATTTTTCCTCCTTCACTCAATCTCCTCTTTGCCAAGGATAACTTAGAATGCAAAGGAACTAATGGACTTAAAAAAACGCCTTTGAAACTTTATATAGAGGATGATTTTGATTTTTCTCATGAAAAGACCCACTTTATAATGTTTGTTTGGACTTTTTATTTTATTGTCAAATCTCTGTCTAATGTTTCTCTTTCTCGGTCTCTTTTCAGGTGGATGTAGCTTTGACTGAGCTGATTTCTTCAATGGCTCACTTCTTGCAGCAAGAAGACATGCTTGGGCATCATTGGGAACAATTATTACATATAATGACAAATTATTACTCGGTTACCTAAGGATGGATAGCAAACTAGTGTTGTCCTCCCATAGACACTCGAAAGTACGTGGAGGCCCAATCCGTATTAGTGTTGTCTAATGCGAAGCCACATAGTGAGAGAATTACCATATACTTTACATATTGTAACACCGCCCTATATACCCGAAGGTACGTGGATGAGCTACGATATACTCACGTACATGGAATGAGGTATCACACTCAGAATGTATCGCAGACAAGTTAGCGACAACTGCTATGTTTTACGACGCCGGAACACATCTCTAGCCTAGAACCTCTAAATGTCTTGCGTTAGGTGACAATGCTCCATTAGGTTAATTAATGTTAATTTTAAGTTGATCTTGATTAAGAATTTTCCTTTCAAGGTTCACCACGTGATGAATTTTCAATTCCTAGAATGCAACTAATATGATAAGCATTCTTTTCATTCAATTTTGACAATGAAAAAACCTTAGCTAATAGGGATAAAGCAATAAGATTTCTTTTAATCAAAGAGCAAAGAGCACAATCTAATGCAATTTCCCTAAACTCTTCCTATGAGCACACACAAACTCTTTCAATGCACAATGCAAGTTTTTCTTTTCAAATTCCCTTAATGTTATGATGAACAACAGGAAACTAATGCAAATATAATCAGTCAATCTTTTTGCAAGAATGAAGACTTTATGACAGTTCCATTTGGAAAGAAAAGAAGACTTTTACGACACTTTATTTTGAACAAATATTGATCGACTATAAACTAGCTTTGACAATGAATTGATAGTGATAAAGAAATCATTTAAGAAACACTAAACGATCAAGACAAAGTAGGGCTAGAAAAGGAAACACAAATTGATTTCCAAGACACAAGCATCATTGACCTTTCAACAAGCAGAAACAAAAGGAAATTTGGCAAAAAATCAACTCAAAGGAGGGATTTTTGTCTCTAGACCAAGCTTGCGCTGGTGCCAGAGAGGCCATCCTAGGGGCTTACAAGCACAATTTTCACCAAAAAAAACTTCAAAAGGCTGAAAGAGGATCAATGGAAGCAATAAGGTCTACTAGAGTGTAGTAAAATGAAGGTAAAATACCTAGAATGATGATCGTTCCCCAGTGGAGTCGTCAATTTGTTACAAGGAATTTGGTATCTACGGATAAATACTAATTCCCTAGGGAGGTAGCTATAGCTAGAACATCAGATTTAAAGCACTTATCCTTTTTCTATAAACAATAAATAAGAAAAAGGAATCAAAGGACCTACTTGTTCTTTCGCTTTCCTTTTGTCTCCTTTGTTTGAATTCCATCACTCCTTCTCGAACTTAACTTGCTCCAAAAGTACCTGCAATCATAAACAAAAGACAGAGAACCAATCAAAGCAAGAGATCTATCGAATACAAGTAAATAGAATCAGATAAATTGACACATATAAACATCATATATCAAGATAAGCATATGGAAAAAGGTGTAAACAACTTTATTAAGTAAAAGGAAGAATTACAACGCTGAAGTCTGATCCAGTGTCACTCTTCCAGCTTGGCTTCCAACCAACATCACATCAATAGCACAACACTTTGGCAGCATAACAACACTTGCCTATACTCTCAATTCTCACATCAATAGTATCTCCTTACAAATTCTCAAAGTCCAACCCCTGATCACTTAGATGAGTGCTCAATTTATAGGAAAATGGAGGTGGTTTGTTCATAAATGAGGGTATTGAATGGCCTTCCAACTTAGAGTTAGTTTCCATGGAGTAAGGGATTAGAGGATAGGAGGTTACTTAACTCATTCCTCATCCATTTTTGAGCTCATAGGAGGTGATAAGTGTGGGAATATTCTAGATGACTCTAGAGGATAAGAATATTCCCAGAACCCTATGTGAATTTCGCTCAATATTGCGCAACGTAGGTCAAAGTGGTCCTAGGTGCTTTACAGATCACCCTATCATGGGCCAACCTACACTGAAGCACACTTACCCTTGTCCAAGGCTGCACTAGTCCCTCAAGGAGTCAATTCTGGAGGGTTTCAGGCCCCAAAACTCTCATGGAAGGAGGCATTCAAAATGGTGACTTGTCTAGGGCATGTGGAAACTGAATTAGGGTTTGATGAGCCCTAATGGTACTGATTTGAATGATGGGAGTGATGTGCCCAAATGGATATGTAACAGAGGGGATCCACCAAATCTAAATATAATGTCAAATCCTTCTTTAAATTAATGATCATAGGTATAGCCATAAGCCTATAGTCCTCCATATTGAGTTTCCTTGGGATATCCACTACATATTTCCCTTGACCAAGGAAGATTTCTCCTTACCTTTTCCATACCTATAAACACAAGAAGTAATGCATCAATCCAATTTTCTTCATTTCAAACTCTACATCCAAGCACACTTTGCACTTTTCTATGAGCTTCTCCACACCAAGGAGAAACAAGTCATCCACGTACAACACTAAGATAGACATATTATTCCCAAAAAGTATGAAGAACAAGTTAGGACACACTTCACTCCTGGTGAAAGCCATGCTCAAAAAATATCCATCAATCTTATAATGTCATTCCCTCAAAGGATCTCTTAATCCTACACACATGATATTCCCTCCCATGTAACGTAATTCCCTGAATATGTTCTGTGTTTACCTCCTCCTCAATAAACCCGTTGAGGAATGATGTCTTCACATCCAACTGATGTATCCTCCAACCCATGACTAAGGAAATAAATATGACAACTCGAATGGAAGAATATTTAGCGACTGAAGTGAATGTCTCCTAAAAGTCTACTCCTCCTTTCTGGGATAACCCTCTCACCACAAACCTCACCTTAAACTTATTAATGCTACCATCTACAACATGTTTAATTTTCAAGTGGTACCTAGAAATTACCACTGACTTCCCTATAATCTCTACAATATGTCCTACACATCAATCTTCATGACATAGTTATATTTCTCCATTATAACATCTCACCAAATCTATTGATTTGTTGCTTCCTCAAAAGTAGAATGCTCAAAATCAATGATACTAATCATAAGTGCCATATATATGAAACTTCCTTGGAGGCCTATTCTCCCTAAATGTTTTCCTAGGATCCTCAACATGCTAATGAGCATCCCTCAATGTTTGTGTGCACCATTGAGGTATCCTAATAGAATTGGAAGCAGCTATTGACTACTCCTCCTCACTTGAAGGTTGAATCTCGGAATTGTAAACAAGCCTTTGAACATTGTTCACCCTTTGAAGGTTCCTACTCCTTGTCCTTTGTCACTAATGGCTCACAAGACTTCCATGATTCCAATTTATCTCAAACTTTACATCTCAACCCACAACTTTCTTCCTTTGTGCTGAAATGATGATAATATATGCCTTTAAAGCCTCTTTATACCCCACAAACATGCCCTTCTCACAAGAGGGCCCAATTTTTTCCTCTTATCTAGAGGCAGCTAGATGTATATTAGACAACCAAACATGTGAAAGTGCCCTATCTCTAGCTTCACCCCAGTGAATGCCACATCTAGAGTATTATTCCCCAAGATCATGTGAGGGCTCTTCTTTTGAACATAAATTGTCACATTTTAGCCTCTAACCAAAGAAACATAGGCAGATCTTGGTCGTGGATCATATCGTTGGAAACTTCGATGATGGACCCATTATTTCTCTTCATGACACAATTTTCTCTAGATTGTATAAGACTGTCAACTCCCTCTTGATACCTACCTCCATGAAAAAATACTTGAAGTTATTGGAAGTGTATCCACCCCCATTTTTTGACCCCAAGATCTTGATTTTCTTTTTATCTATCTTTCCAACTGAACCTTCCACTACCAAAAATAATTGAAGTCCTCATCCTTGGCCTTCATAAAATAGATCTAGGTTTTCCTAGAGAAGTCATCCATGAATGTCACATAGTACAATGATCCTTGCACTAATATCAATGACATTGGTTAAAACACATTTGAATGACTTAGATCGAAGATCCCCCTGGAACTATGCTTATTCTTGGAAAATTAGCCTTGTCATTTTTTCCAAGAGCACACCCTTTGCACACTCCCTTTATCTTGATGTTGAAATCCAGATGACTAGTGACAATCTCCAATAGAATTGACAATGCCTTGTAGTGCAGATGTCCCATCCTCCCATTCCATAACTCACATAGGTTTTCATTATTTTGTAACAAGGCTTGAAATGGCTTACTTGTAACCTATAAATATTTCACTCTCTAACTCCATTGACTTCCATTGTGTCAGGGCTAAATCCCTTCAAACAAATGAGTACATGCCATTTCTAAAACATAACAACAAAACCCTTGTCCTCCATGAATAAGACTAGGAGTAGCTTATTTCCTAAGTCTTCAAACATAGAGCACATCCTTGTATTTTAACAAACCACATGACTTAAGTTGGATCAAAATAGTCCTCACTCCTGTCATTGCATAGTTAGCATCATAACCATGTTCCACATGAATATTTGAGTTTTTCTTTGTCACATCACTAAAACTATCCCATGCTATTTACATGTTACGATATGCAACATTGTCCAAGTATGATGCGCTCATAGAAAGGTAGGATAGTAGTGAGAAGTGTTTTTCAAACTTTGTGTGACAAATTCATCTTAATAAGTTTTCATTGATGCTACTACCTGTTGCGTTTTTCCCCTAAACTTCTTCTTCTCTGGACACTAAGATGCATAATGTCCAGTGTTGTGGAATATGAAGCGCTTGATCTTGCTTAAGTCCTTCATATTCCCCAATTGAGATGTTAACCCTTCACTTTTACCCTTCTATCTAGAATCCTTTCTTTTGCCATATTTAACCTAATCATTACAAGGCCCAAGTTATTATATCCTCCTTGTCTATTGAATTTGGAATCACTCCAAGTCTCTTCATGGTTGCAATCATTCCAAAGCCTCTAAAAATAGGAAACTTTATCTCAAGCACAAATACCCTTGAAAAATGGTTACCAACGCTTTGAGAATCCATGCAGTGTCGTATTAACTAGTTTTGCATCATCCCCCTTCCCCCCTCTATTCCACATTGATCATGTATTTGAGAAATCCTCATGAGGTAGTTGGTAACATTGTCATATATGGACATCTATAAAAATTTGAGCGTATTCCTCAAGCATTTTCTTGTTCATGTTATCACTGTAGAAATGATCCATTAGAGATTTAAACATTTATTTGGTTGTATGTTTCTCAGAAAAGTGAGGAATCAAATGATCTTTAACTACCTTAAGATCATGAGCAAGGCTCTAATATCCTTCTTCTCATGAGACACTAACTATTTTGGATCCATTGATGTAGGAATTATCTTGGAAATTATTTCCCAAAGGTCATTTTCCTTCAAAAGCAAGGTAACCCCTGCCTTCTACGACAAGAATTTTCAAGCCCCATCTAATTTGTCTTTGAACCTAAGACTTATTGCAACCATTTTTAGATCTAAACAAACTGGCATATGCTTGGTCCCTTAAGCACTCACAAGAATTCATGTTTGCTTATAGATAGTTGTTTAAATTAGGAAATGAACCTCCTCTTAAAAGTATAAGCTCTAATATCATGCTAAAATTTTCTAACCCTAGTCCTTAGGCAAATTATTTCCTTGCTAAAAATTAAACTTAATACAAATAGTAGAATAAATTGCACACATTGGGATTTTAACTGGAAAAATAAAAATTATATAACAAAAGAAAATGAAACCAAATTTCATAATGCAAAACAAAATAATTCTTCCCTTGAAAAAAACTTCACATTAAAATAATATCAAAGCCTACAAAGGGTCCCTCATTAGGAAAATGGTCCAATGAAAACAAATAAAAGATAAAAAAAAAATTTCATAACTTACTTGACACCTATACACCCTGTATAATAATCCAAAGTTTCATTGAATCAAGATATCTGACCTACTAACATGTTGTACAAATTTGCATGGTTCCTATATGGCTATATGATCATGCATATGAGTATTATACAACCCATACGTATGACCTGCTTGACCTACAAACTCTCTTGTGTTGTATGGCCTATTGTGCGATTACTATTACATTATCCTATATGGCTTTCATGTGGCTGATCCCTTTGATACAATATTCTACTTGTCTTCTCAAGACCTACTCACTAGGTGAATTTCCTTTATCACCCTTGTTAGATTACTCAATGTCTCTTTCTTGTCTTTATCCTTCAGTTAACCTTGCTTTTATAATAATGAGTTATTGACCAAATCAATTAACCAATGATGACTAAGTCTCCATAACCTTAACCTCTCAATGAGATTGAAAATTCAGATCAAATCTTGATGAACATTCTAGATTCATCTAATTTAGTAATTTAAAAACCTTTACATTTCATTAGATTAAACTCACTTTTATAAAAATAAATTCAATTTAATAATTCAATTTAATTAAAGTGAATTTGCTAAGTTGAAAGCACTTTTCCAAGATATAAACCTCAACAAAGTCTAGGACTAAATCCCACAACCTCGAAGTTGCCAAAATGTTCTCCTCTATCACAAACCCTGCATGCCTAGATAGGGAGTAGTCTTTAAAAAACATGATCCCTACCCTTCCCACCATGATAAACATACGTATCAACCTATTTAATCATACTTTAATTTGACATTTGAATGGGTTGATCCTACAATGAAACCTCTTGTCCTCTCTAGCATTGATACATTCTCCTAATGTTACCACAACAATGTGCTTTTATTAGGTTCCTTTAGGCATGAGAAGGGTCTTGTGGTCTCAATGTCTATCATCCCATCCTCGTAAGCATATTTTATACTTTGCAATACTTATAAGGTATATAGAAATTTTGAATAATTTAACACATATTCAACATAGATTATCCTGATCATGTACTATTGCGGAAAACATACACAATACATAAGCTCCTCTACGTTGATCATCAATATAGCAACATCAATAACAATAAAACATCAAGAGCATTCACACATTAACCCAATATGTATCCCGGGGAAAGCATCTCGCTAAAAACCCCAACTATCTGTATATTAATGATTGAGTCATGTAACATTACAAAGTACAATGCTTATCACAAGCAATCCAGTACCAGCTCCACCTGTTACACACAATACAGCTCAGATCTGAATCATTCACTG